>PVKP010018498.1:0-44156 GCA_004027715.1 Plecturocebus donacophilus | reverse complement strand
ATTTATATTTTTAGTAGAGACAGGGTTTCTCCATGTTGGTCAGGCTGGTCTCTAACTCCCGACCTGGTTGATCCACCCGCCTTGGCCTCTTAAAGTGCTGGGATTACAGCCTATGACACAGTACTTTTTAGGAGCTATTTGAACTGAACTGAAGCTCAGGGGATGACCAGATGACCACAGTGTATCAAGAACTGATTAGAAAAAGGTACTGCATAAATACATGGCACTTTTGTTATTCTAGTCTGCCTCCTTTGGCTACAGATTTTGACATCAAACTGTGAAAATCAGTAATACAGTTTCTGGAGAGCTGTTTTATTTTCTTTTTCCTCCTGTTCTCCATTATCTCTATTTTGTTTTCTAAAAATATTCAGCTATGCTTTGTCTGGGGATGATAAAACCCTTTTTCACCCAGTTTTCCTAATCAGTATCTCCACACAAGTTGATACACCCACCCACCCCCAAATGCAATCAGACAGAGTCCATTACTATTTTTCTGAAAAATAAAACAAGTTACCTGTTTAAGGCAGTTCTACCTGCTGTGGTGAGACAACTGTTATTTGAGCCTTAATTAGCAGAGTATGGGGCCGAACCACTTGTCTTTTGTGTCCTGTTTGCAGTTTAAACTCAATATGACCTTTACAGATCTAAAGGTCCTAACAAATTGCAATATGCAATCATTTTTGTATCTACCAACCCAAATATTAAAAAGTAACTATTTAAAGCAATATGAGTCAGCTAGTCAAATGTGCTATCCATTTAAAAGTCTATGATTTTCTTTGGTAAAAAGCTCAGGTAGTTTTTTTCACTGAGATATTTCATTAAAATATTCTCCAATAAATGGTGTATTTCTCCCTCCTTTCTGAAAAATCAATCTCTGATGAGTTCCAAAATCACTCATAAGTGTAAGCTTTTAATTTGGCTTTTGTACTTTGATAGACTTTCTGAAAGAAAGTTATATCAATTTCCCTGGATGTTACATTTCATTTCAACCACTTAATTTTAAACTTCAGCAATGTATAAATTTCATCAATTCACATCACTAATTCAGAATGTACAAAGATTTAGATATGTGGCTGCTGTCAAACAGTTAAACAATTTTTGACTGAATTTTGGGACCCCTTTTTGGTGAAAATTCAGTTTTAAGTTAACATCTTTTTCAAACAAATATTCAAGAGCTGTCAAAATTTGTATTGTTTTGTATATAACTTCAACTTCTGAATTTAAAATTACTGTCTTTGTCTAATTATTTTATATTTTAGCATAGTCTGAGTTCATTAATTGTTCTACTAGAACTTGAACCCAAATTTGTGATTTGCAATTCATCTTCTGATTTTGCATTTTCTCAGGTTTAGGCAAAAAATAAATGTTCTTTAAGGTCATAATAATTTATATCTTGGTCATCTGGTTGGATATTACTTTCTCTCTCAAGTTATTCTCATTTGGAGATAATAGTAGTAAGTATATTTTCTATAGATGAGGAAACAAAGAAGTTTCTTATTTTTGTTAGAAAGAGAAACTACTTCTGGGGTGCTAAGTAAGCTTTTCATGCTCCTGTCTCTTAAAATACTGTTTTATCTCTAACTGGGGAGGGTAAGCACCAAAGTATTGACAATGAGTGTTTCCATCTCAGCTTTGACAACAAGGTACTTTGGCATCTTAATATTTCTGGATTTGTGGAAAATATTTTTAAAAAACTATTAATATTGGGAGAAAAATATAAGCCCAACTAGTATCCCTTGCATTGTTTGTCTCTTCATAGTGATCCACTTACTAGCTGTCCAATTGCTTATTCTCAGCTCCCATTCCATGGGCCAGTAATTAATGTACCATGGTAATTTCTTCCTGACGCCACAATCTGTTGATATAGCTATGAAAACTAACTGAGAACCTGTGATAAGGTTTCCACAGTGACTTGATTTTATTACAGGATGGGACCGATACGGGACAAGAAAAAACTGTAAGATTAAAAATGGTACATGTTTATTATTAATTTTTTCAAATTAGATTCTGATTTTCTCCGGTGCCAGGAAAGAGGCCAGAAACATTTCTTCTTTAGAACAAAACCCAAAAACCTCATGAAACATTGAAAGAGGAAGCCAAAAGTTTCTCTCTTCCCCAAATGTGAACTACTTATTGCATCAAAACTTAAGCTGTTTACTATGGTCTGAATATTTGTTTCCCTCTAAAATTCATATGTTGAAATCTTAACCCTTATGGTAATGTATGAGGACTTTGGGAGGTCATGAGGGCTCTATCTTCATCAAAGGGTTAGTGTCCTCATAAAACAGGTCCCAGAGGGAGTCTTGCCCATTGCATCATGTGTGGACACAGAAAGAAGTCATCCTCTACAAACCATAGAGCAGGTTTGCACCAGGTACGGAGTTTGCTGGCATTTTGATACTGGATTTCCAGCCTTCAGAACTGGGAGAAATGTTTTGGTTGTCGATAAGGCACTCAGTTTATGGTATTTTTGTTATAACATCTTAAATGGACTAAGACACTGCTCTAACGTTGCTTAGATTAAGAAAGTTGAGTTTTTCAGTTGAATCCTGACCAAAAATTCTACTTGAAGTGGAAGGGACTCAAGGACATAATTTAACAAGTTGTGTTGGGTATGTCAAATGCTCTAGAAAATGCCTCTCCTCCCATTCCACATGTTGTCAGGATTGAATGAGCTCACTAGTCTGCTACAAGTTGAAGACCATAATGTCGTGCAGACTAACTCTGAGTCCCTGCATCATCTAAGACCAGCAGCCACTGACTTACAAACACAATTCAACTGACTTTTTGAAGAGATTTGCAGTAGCCAAAAATTGCACCGCTGTTTAAACATAAATGCTTAAGAATATAAAAAATCCCAACCACAACCTTTTAATTATAATGATATCCTTTAATGTGGGAGAGGAAGAGAGGACTATATTATCTGACTTTACAAATAACTGTATGGAAAAACAGGGCATCATTCACAAAGTCATTTTACAAAAGGATGCACATTTTCTCATGTGTGTGTGAATGTGTGTGTGTGGTATGTTTGTGCATATATGTGCACATTTGTTCATACACTCTAGTATTTTAAAGAACTTAGGTTACCATAGGGAGGAATGAATATAATAAAGGATGATTAATTAGTTCTGTGGCATATCTTACTACATCTTCCTAAGGTTCATGCTTTGTATATCACCTCACACATAAATTAATGCCATATTTATTTGAAAGCAGCACAATGTGAGAGAAGACAAAAGAGACATCGAATTCAGCCACACCTGGGTTTAAATTCCTGTCACGTTAGCTGTGTGATTTTATGCAAAATTATTTAGTCTGCTTGATCTTTAGTTTTCTTAAATAAAGAGTGCCACTTTCCTTATAGAACTATTGTAAGAACGCAACCAGATTTGTATAACTTCCAGTAGGATGTCTGGGAAAGAGTCAATGTCAATAACTACTAGATTCTTCTTCTTTCTCTGTAAGAACCATAGTTTTATGTGGGCTAATACAGTCTCATACTGAATAGAATTATCATAATCTCCCACTAGGCTTGTGAGTAGGGGGAGAAAATAGAATCATTTGTTTATTCCTGAAAATATACCAATGGAAAACTAAAGGTTTCTAAGTCTTAACCGTTTTAGACAAGTTGTTTTTAAATGCTGAAAAGTGAGATCCCAGTTCTTCATGTCCCCATTCCTTTCTGTCTCTTTAAAAATTCAGGGCATTCCTTTCCCTGGACAAATTCTGCAAAATGAGGTTAGGTTTCCAAGTCCTCCATACCCTTTTAGTTAGTAATTTTTGAATCAGAGTTATATAGATCAAAATTTGAATTTCAGAGATGGAAGAGATATTATAGAATAGTTCAAGTTTTAAGGCACATTAGAATCACTTGAGAAGATTGATAAAAACAGGAGATTTGCAGAACCTGTCCCAAAAGATTCTCTTTCTGAAATTAAAGGTCCCAAGCTCCTGCACTTTTTGAAATATATATTTTATTGCACTAAGAACACTTAACATGAAATCTATCCTCTTAAGAAACTTTAAAGTGTGCAATAAAATATTGTTTCTATAGCCACACCAAGTTTCTACATTTTTAAAATAAATGTCCCAAGTCTCTCTAGTTTAGTTGGGTCACTCTCTGGAGGGAGCACTACTGCCTTAAAATCTTTCTGATCAACTTTTCACACATTGCAGAGTCATTTATAGCTTCTGATTCAGTGCAGAACCGCCAGGGGAGGCTTTGGGTTTTGTAAGGGCTGAAGCTTATAAAATATGGGGCCTACTTTAAGAAAACAAATTTAAAAACATCTTGCATTTGTAAATTTTGCCAGGTATATGGCCATGTGAACATATTGCTAGGGCTTCTCCAAGGGCCTGAGAAGGAACTCATGTCCTTAGGGGCCCTGAAACAAAAGCTTCATATTATATACACTTCTGAGTAACACCCATGACAGTTCATCCTTGTTATTATTTCTATTTTATAGGATGAAGAAATGAAAGAATGGAGACTTTAAGCAACTTGCCTGTGGTCACACAGCTCATAAGTGGTAGAGTGAGAATTTGAATCCAGGGAGCCTGTCTCCAGAGCCTTTGTTCTTTTTGCTATGACAACGTAATGCCACTTGCAGACACTTCCTGTTTTCTGAAATCCATAGAAGGACAATGTTTCTCCTTATTTTTATACAGAAGCCACAGTTAGCACACTTAATGGATGAATTAAAGTGCTGAAGACAATAAATAAAAATATGCAATGATTAGCTGAATATTTTTGCATTATTAACGTTATTGAATTATCCTATGTATTTATGTATTTTTTATATTTTAAAATCTAAATTTAAAATTCATGCTCACTGAAAATATATATGTTGAAAAAAGTAAATATATATATATATATAATTGATGAAGTCTCTAGATGATTTTTAAAAAAAGAAGATACAAATCTGGCCCCCAGAAACTTATAAGCTAAATACACTAAGGGTATGTGTAGAGGGAGAGGGTGGGTGAAATAGGTATAAACTTACAAACAGCATAAGGAAGTTTTTAGAAAGCTTCAGCACTTGGAGAGGAGAAAAAGCACAATCCTAACCACCATAAGAGAATAGCTACAGTCAACAAAGCCAAAACAGAAGAAAAAACTAACAGAGATTGCTAATTATCTAGTCCAATATTTTGTTGGTAACAGATCCTTCAATTTTATCTGCTCAGAATAAAGACTGTATTACAGTAAAGTGAGGCCACATGATTAGGTTCTGCCTAATAAGTAAACAGAAGTGTCATGTTCATTTTCAGAAAACCTTCTTAAAAGATAGCTGACATACATCATTTCTTTCTCTTCCCTCTTTGTCTTTTCTGATGGATGGAATGCAGGCTGTTGGCTGGAACTTGAGCAGCCATCATGGTCCACGAGACAGTACACTAAGGGTGACAAAGTATCAAGATAAAAGAAATCCTGGTGACTTTAAGCCTGATGGTAATCCAGGATGACTGTCAGCCCTGAATTGCTTATCTCCAGATTGTGATCATCAGAGAGAGACAGACTACTATCTAGTTTAGAAAGCATTGATTTTGAATTTTTGTTATTTGCAGATGACAAAAACTGCAAATAGATCCATTTTATACATTTAGTCCTAATGGATAAAAATCTTTATTGTGAATGCTGACCTCAACCATCATTCTGCTAAAAAGGTTCCATTGCATAAAGTGGGTATAAATGTGACTAGTATAACACGACTATATATTTTAAAACAAATGTGTTAAAATGCATCCAAATGAAATTATCCCTCACAGCCTGTCCTTTTAAGAGAAAAATATTATTCCAATCACACTATCATTAGTCAGATGAGTATTATAGCTTTTCCTTTGGGACTATGTTGACAGTGGTAGTGGGAGCAGCAGCAACATCCAATTTCCAGCTAACGGCAGTGATGATAGCATCATTTGGAAGGACTAGCATTATCCAGTGCCAGAGGAACTGTGGTGCAAGTTTTAGCACCCAGGGATCTGTGATGGATGTGATCTGACTGCCGTCCTTGTTTGTACCCATGCTCCAAGCCTGCTGCTCTACTCTTCTCAGGGATGCTGTGAGCTTTCTCATATCTTTACAATAGATTATGTTTACGTATCCTTTTCAGGGAGGCCTTCCCTGATGATTCTACATAAATAGCACCCCTAGCACTCCCTGTTGCTATCACCTGAATCTAACACGAGGGGCGCTGAAATTTGAGGTTGAAATGTGTCTTCTGGAATATGGGGAACAGTGTCTGACATATCTTTGAAAAAGGTAAAGGTGAGGGTTGGTACAATCAGCTGAGTTAGCAAAGATGAAGGAAAGGAGGGCTGAGGCCAGCATTTAGGACTAAAGTGAGCAACCACAGGCGCATTCCAAGGATGTGATGAGTGCTTCTCATGGACTAAATGGGAACCACTAACACGGGGAGCTGGTGGAAGGTCATGTTAGGTTCTCCACATGAGAGTCAATTGGTGTATAATGAAATCTCAGCAGAAGGTTTCTGGAGGTGGAAGGGCAAGCCAGAGAGAAGAGCATTGCTTGCATCATATACTTTTAATTTAATGTTCCCTCATGAGGTCTCTGAAGAATTCAAGAAAAGTTTTATAAAATAAAGAGTTGAACATCTACTAAATTCCGAGAAGTCATCCTACTGAAGAATAAGAGCTTGCTGGCCTTTTCTTATTTCTGTTCCCTCTTTCCCTTCCTCGGCCACATTCAATCTGCTTGGATTAGCAAAAATAGAGGAGGAGTAGAAGCAGGCAGGAAAGGGGAGAACAACATCCCCCTGCCTTTAAGCTGCAGACAACTTCAACAGGGCGAAGGGAAAAGGGTTTAACTATATATCAAATTAATGTGATTATTACATGGAACCAGACATTCTGCTTTCTGCATTGGAACTATGTCCATGTCTTAGGGTGACTGTAGAACTTCTAACAACAACCTTTTCCTACTTACTGGCCAGGTTTCTATCTAGGTAAAAGAGTAGTGGGCATTTAAAAATAACCGATTTGAACAAGCAGGACTCATAGGAAATAATCATAAAAGCAACATGCTTTTTCCTCCCACTATTCTTTTATGACTATTCCCTACATCTCTTGCTTGCTTAAATGCCAGTTGCTTTTATATGCCAGGGGTGTTAAGCAAACCATGAGGCAGGTGATATGTTCTTCCTCACTTTGGTCATTTTCTCCTTTTCTGTAATTCATCTTTATCTCAAGAATCACTGTGGTCATTTTGTTCTGACTTCTCCCATCAGATGAAAACACCCACTAAAAGTGGAATGCTCTTAGCTACTTTATTCGTGGGTAAAACTCTTACCTTCTAGAATAATTGCCACTTCAAAGAAATCCTCAAGAAGACAACTTTAATAACAAGTAACTTCACTAAGCATGGACTTTCTAGCAAAAGAGAAAGGACATTTTATATGTAGCATCTTTTTGGCAATGATCAAAAAAATACTATGTAGAAAATTTCATATATGATTTGGTCACATTGGATACTCAGTATTTGTTTAAAGAAGAAATTGATAAATAAATTGCCCTTATACAAATGGCACAGTTGATAGACATGATACAAATGCAAACATCTGAGATACAGAGGACGTTGGTGGAAAGTGTAGAGCATACCACTTTTATAGGATAAGAGAAAGTCACGAAGTCATGTAGAAAGCAGAAAGTGATGTTTTATCATAGGAAAAAAAATGGACTGATTCATGGTTGGAGAAGCAATATTATTAGTGAAAAATAAGCCATACTTTAAAAACTTAGGGGGGAGATAATAAATTAACTAAATGAATGAAGTACTGTCTTTCAGAAAAGTAAACTATTATTTTTTAATAAATAAATTTGAGTATTATAAAAATAATCAATTGCTCAATTATTTACCGAAGGTCTAAGTAATAACTAATAAAATGATTAAGTCATAAGATGATTTATAATCTACATATGCCTTAGTATGATATCTATTACTCATATTTTCAATGTTGGTGACTCACATACAAACATTTTCCGTATTTCTCCTAATTAGTTACATTTTGATTGTTTGGTAGTTTAGAGATGGAAGTGATCTTTAAGGCTGTTTCACTAATATTCAGCCCAAATTTTGCTAACTGTAATGTTTTACCTGCTGGACAGGCACTATTGCCACATGCATCTTGCTTGGTCGCCTCTTTATTGGAAGGTTGATTATAAATGACGCTGAGATAGTATATATTCCACGTGACTATTACAAACATTAACATCACATGTACATATTCAATGTGTCTTCACATGGTGTCACATGCTTTCTGTTTGCTCATTTTCACTTTGTTAGCATAAAACTGGTATGTTCATTTTCTAAATGCTCTAACATTTGCTGGATATTTTCTCATCACACTTCCACAATTCTCTTCAGATGTCACTTTCTGGAGGAAACTCTTTGATTACTGAGACTTGGTTGGGTGCCTTATTACAGACCCTATACCCCCTGAAACGGCACTCATGTAACTGTTAAAATTGTAATTTCTGTTTAATATCTAGCTCTGCTACTGCAGTATAAGTTCTTGGGGCAGAGAATCCTCCCTCTTCTGTTATCAGTATCTAGAATAATGCCCTGGACTAAGTAGCTATACCTAGTGTATTGTCTAGCTCATATGAGGTAATCAACTAATGAATAAATACAATAAATAATAATTGAGCATCCAATAGCCATAGTTTGATTTGGTACATTTTTTCTTGGCCAAACTGCTATTATTTCTCATCTGAGATTGCTGACTTTATTTTCTAGGCCCCTTAAGAATAATTCTCCTTAATTCATTCAACAAGCATCTGTTATTACCTGTTACATATGACACTGAGCTTATCTACCAAATCATCCATTTTCTTTTGATAACTTGCTACCTAACAGCTAGTCAGGTAATTCTAACTTTTTTGAGTTGGAAGTTCCCATAAAGATTTTATAGTCCAAATTATTTTATAATAAAGTATTTCCTTCAGTAACACATCTGAAAATTAGTTACTTGGCAATCTTTAAGAGCTTTCAATCACCTTAAAGACATTCACTTCTTTGCAAGGAAGCCCAAGCATTTGTTGTACCTCTCAAATGATTAGAAACTACTTGTTGTCTTGAACTCTGCTATGGTGTTACCCTCTGAACATATCTTCAACTTTCACGTGTTGGACCTATCTATACCAGAAGGAAGCTGTTGTGCCTTCTCAAATGAATTTAAGTATTCATGATTCCTTCACCTATTTCTCACTGAAGTTCTTCCCAGATTTATTGCCTTTCTGGTCATTTATATCTTATTACCTCTTTTAGAATGTGGTATCCCAAGTAAGCACGGAGATGATCAAGTGAATTCGTTGCACAGTGATAATTGTGTTTTATGTGAGGTTCATTATAATCCCAAGATTCAATATTAACTCACCAGCAGTTTGTCCTAAGATCACAGGGAATGGTAAAAGGATTATTTTCATTAGTTGGTCTGTACCCAATGCCACAGAAAAAATGAATAGAACAGTAATTGGCTAAGGCACAGTTATATTTACCAATTATTTCCCTTCACAAATATCAATAATAATGAAGCAATTAACCATTACTTTTGATTCATGTAAGTTTCTACTCTACCTCCTTTTTAAAATCTGGTGATCCAAAACTACAAAATTATTTACATACAGATTTTTAAGCGAATAAATAACAAACTTATTAAAATGAGGATATGGTTTGGCTGTGTCCTATCCAAGTATCATATTGAATTGTAGTTCCCATAATCCCCACATGTCATGGGAAGAAGCCAGCAGGAGTTAATTGAAACATGGGGGCAGTTCCCCCCATGCTGTTCTCATGATAGTGAGTGAGTTCTCATGAAAGCTAATGGTTTTATAAGGGTCTTTCCCCCTTTTGATCAGCACTTTTTCCTGCTGCCTGTGAAAAAGGTGTCTTGCTCCCCCTTTGCCTTCTGCCATGATTGCTAGTGAGGCCTCACTAGTCATACTGTACTGTGAGTCAACGAAGCCTCTCTTCTTTATAAACTATCCCCTCTCTGATATGTCTTTATTAGCAGCATGAGAACAGACTAATACATGGTGAATGTTTGCTGATAAAACACACTCATGATACAAGAGAAATAATATGCTGTGAAAGAGAATACTGATATCCTCTGCTTCAGTCTGAGTATCAGACACAGTAGAACTTATTTCAGCATGTCCCTGGATCTGAATGTTTAATCAGATCATGTACCCTGAAACACAATTCTGCCATTAGGCAATAAGATATATTTCTGTTTCTCACAAATAATGTTTGCACTCTGTAGTGTGTGTTTTATAAACATGACACTCTGTATTTGTTTTCAATTACATTTTTTAAAACATGCAGATAATATATCAATGAGTAAAAGAAAGAATGGGCAGAAAATGGGAAAAGTGTCTGACACCACCATGTTAATGAGGTTTCCTATTAGTAGTATTTTAGTATGTTTTTATGTAATACTGCCCTCAGTAAAGTTTCACCAAATCCCTTTTGAGTAGAAGTTGGTAAAAATAAACCAAGTATTGTTTAAATGTCCATTTTCAATTATTCAGTCTATAATAAGTATTTTGTGTAGGAAATATGCTCATGTACTGGGTCAGCAGTGGTGAAAATCATACTGTGAGGCCTTCCTGAGGAGGTAGCATGTGAGGTCAAATAGGTAAGATGTAGAAATCCATACTTTAACGTTGATTTACTATTACTTAGATTTTTCTCCTTAATATTTTATATCTTAGCACTTTTGATCTCCAATGTGCATTTTCCCTTAAGCATTCTAGAATTGTATGTTACAGAAGACAGGTGATTGAGAGGAACATCTCACATCTCTTGCTCTCTTTTTAAAAAATGCTGCAATTAAGACAGAGTCTAATTGGATTTCCTTTATGAAACTACTGTCTCAGAGCTCTTAATCACCTTTTTAAAAACTGCTTCTGTTAAAGCAATTTTATCAAAGTGGTATATAAAACCTTTACTAGTCCTGTAGTTTTGGAGAAGATATTTGGATATATTGACACAGTAGTCGGGGGAAAAAATAGTTAATTCCTACTCAACAGAGACACAGCAGCTCTACCAAGATATTTCCCTAAGAATAACCAAAATTGTCTACTCCCACTGCTTTAGTGTTTACTCTGACTCAAAGAAAGGGGAACAGGAGTAAAAGAAGCCCATTGAGGAGCCTGCTGACTCAGACTGGTTTTCTCACTGCTGCTGAAAAGGCCAAGCTGGGTTGCATAATTGAGAGAACTTAATGGTCAGTCATGCCATCGAAACAGACACACACTTAATCACTTTTTCATGCTCCAGTAAGTAAACTGTTAATGGACAGATAACACCACCTCAATCTCTGATACCACCTCATGGAAAAACAATGCTACCAGCCACAGGGAAAGGAAATTTTAAAAATAATCATAAGCGGGGTTAAAAAGTTTAAAGCCAGATGACTGAATATCTGGCTTTGAGTTTAGCATTAACTTTCAGATAGAAATGAGTATCTGAGTAAAAGTTTACCCTTTTAGAAGCAAGAGCTACTAAAAGGTGGATAGACAGAACACTCAAGGTCTTTGTCCATGTGTGAAATTTCACAAGATGAACTGCCAGTCCAGGTTTTGCTATAACCACAAGGGGGACACCTTCTGTAGACAGAAAAAAATAGACTGGAAAAAAAAGTAAAGCCTTTTAATGCATAATCCTCCTCTCCTCACCTGCTAGCTCACCAAAGAAGCTAGTGAAAAACTACATGCCAGGGAATTGCCATGTCATAGAATTTAGGAGATTCATGCCCATTCGTATTCTCTCAGGATTGATTTTTGTCATCTTATTTCATAGATGGGCAGGCTGACTCTCATAAAACATGATTCCCAAACTACCCACTTTCTGGTTGTGTGTGTGTGTGTGTGGGTGTGTGTATGTGTGTGTGTGTGTGTGTGTGTGTTGTGTATTTTAAGCCCATTCAGCACGTGGAGAAAATGAGTATGTTCCCTTTTAACTGACAAAAGGGAAGTTTCATATAACAATGTGCTTTTGAACAAAACCAACTCTGTGTGTTTAAGTAAATTGACCAAAGAGGTAGGGGTAGGAAAAGAAAAACAGACATTTTTCTACCAAGCCATTAATCTCCTAATTCTTATTTTGTTTTCTTCCCACTTGAAATTGTCTTGGCTTTCAAAAGTTATTTAAATTCACATGAGTTCTTTCTTTGTGTCAACTTACTGTTATATACAACTTGATTTCTTTGCTTGTCTGAGATTTTTCAGGACTGTGTTTATGTCTTAATATCTTCATTGAAAGAGTTCAGTAGGAGTGGAGAGAGCATATGAAATGCTGTGACTGAGATGTCCATCTTCAGAGGGAGAGACTTACGCTGCTATGTGAGACTACATCCCTGGGAAAGAGGAAATTATGTTGAATTTGGAAATAGAATATCTGTGTCAGAGTCCCACAAGATAATCCTAACTACAGTAATAGTAATACTCTAATGATAAAGACTGTCATTGATTGAGTGCTTATTCTGTCAAGGAACAGCATTAACTACTTTACCAACATTCTCTCATGTAACTGTTGCATCAACCCAAGGAGGCTATCTGAGTTTCTGTGTTACAGATAGGACACTGAAGCTTACAGAACGAGGGAAACCTGCCTAACGTGACATTTTGCTGGCAATCTGTAACAGAAACATAATTAAAAAGCAAGTCTGTCTGCTCCATTTCACTATCTGTAAAACAAAGGTATAATGTACCTCAAATGTTGCCAGGCTTCAATGGGATTACATGAGCCCTGTAAACCAAAAAGCATGTGTGCAAATGTATGTATTAAGGTGAACATGCCATATAGATCAGGTGCAGTATCAAAAATAGACTCCACACAAAGCAGGGTACAAGCAGAAGAAATACAAAGGAACTTTTCTCCTCGTGGTCCTGGTCTGTACCTTTTCACCCACCAAAAAGTCTCCTCTCACTTTTCTGACATTCAGTGTTACTCACTAGAGATACCAGCCCCGCTCCTCCCCGCTGGTTTAACAGGACTGTGACCTACTATCGGAGGAGGAGTAGAGATTCACTTTCACTTTGGGATAAGAACTTCAGCTGGAGAAGGAGAGAGGATAGCAGAAAGCTTGAAGATAAAAGAACAGGCCCACTGAATTCTCTCCGTGGATACAGACTTAGAACTTAACCTTTTGAGGCTTCAGCTCCATCAGGAACCATTAGTGGCTTCCTGACCGCCTTCCCTGGGGTTACTCTCTGAGCATGGGAAAGCATCAGAAGGTTTGCTGCCACCGTTCTTCCACAGGAACAATCCCCAAACTTCAGCCAATAAAACACTTTTCTAAATCTCCCCAAGGCAAAACAGTGTCCCTTTATTAAAAACTTATGAGTCAGATTTTATAGCCTGATATAAAGAGAGGGAGTCCTCTTGCCTTCACTTGATGACACACTGCTAACATGTTTACATCGTGTCATTAAATCCATGTTAAACACCAAAAACTATCTTTTCTCTCTCCTATCAAGAAGCACTCCCGACAATTTCAATGACATTAAGCATATGTAAGATTTTCTTTCACCATGAAACTAGTGAAATTGTGTGGATATCTAACTTATTTTCAAGGAAGCTGTGCACGGTCTAAACAGCAATCGCTTGGAATATGCAATCATGTATTTATAAGGGCAGATACAATGTACTTGACTTTGAAGCATCTGGTTCATTAAAAGGCATGGCAAAATAAGTCTCTTGTTACTGTTTTAACTTTTGATTTTTGATGTGGATTTTAAACAGACACTTTAGTATTTCAAAACTAAATAAGCGAAGAATAATTTTGTTGTAAAGTTTTCAGATCATCTAGTCCTAATTTCATATGCTCTAATTGTCTTTTGAAATCTTCCACTAATGTATAGAATGCATAAACTATGTTTCTTTGTATAAGTGTAAATATATTAACTTATTCAAGACTGATTAGAACTCAATATTTCAATAACTTTTGAGGAAACAAAAGTGAGTATCCTTTAGATAATAAATGAATCTTATATACATTTAAAATATTATATTTATATATATATGCTGAAGATGCAAATTTGATAATAATGTTTTTAGATGATTTGTGGGGATGGGTAGGAGTAGGTAGTGGATTCACAACTATCTATTTGGATAACCAGGATTGTCCAAGAATAAAAAAATGAAAGACTTTTAATGTCAGCTTGACAAATATATTGAACACAAGATATTAATAACACTAGTTAAAAGAAGCAACAATTATAAAGTGTGGTAAGGTTTTATAATAACTGAAATCCAGCTGGAACACATGGGAAAAGATGCTGATCATATTACAGAGAAACATATGCATTGTACTTAGATACAGAATAAACCGGGAATAATGAAGAATTGGCAAGCAGTATTTTCTAAAATCTCAAAAACCCTGCCATTCACTGTACCTTCTATGGAATTTACATTCCTTTAACATAAGAATGTTAAAACCAACACTACAGTGGCTCTCTCTATAAAAAGGACAATATTTCAAAACATTACTTGTTTCTCTCCTACACCTAAAATTTAACAGTTGCGAAAGCCTTAAGAAGTCATCTAATTCAAGCTCTTATTTTATAGTCAAAGAAGCTTAGGTTCAGAAAATGTAAATAAATTTACAAAGACCACAAAACTTGAGAGTTGGGAAACCAAGCCTAATCTGGCAGTCTTTCCTCATATATATATATATATATATTTTATTTTTCTTCCTTCTCCGAGACAGAGTCTTGCTCTGTTGCCCAGACTGGAGTGCAGTGGCATGGTCTCTACTCACTGAAACCTCTGCCTCCCAGGTTTAAGCAAGTCTCCTGCCTCAGTCTCCCGAGTAGCTGGGACTACAGGCATGCACCACCATCTACATCTATGGACAACCAGTTAGTAGCTATGTTCCATCTTTGTAATGGGTTTTCCTCCTTCCTCTTTTATTTTCTCTCCCCGACATTCCTTCCTTCCTTCCTTTCTTCCTTCCTTCCCTCCCTCCTTCCTTCCTTCCTTCTTCTTTCATTCTTCTATACTTCACATCATTTGTCTTCAAATATTAATGCAGCTTGGAGAAACTTTTTTTTTTCCTGATGTACCTGAAAGTGTGTGCTTTCTCTCCTTTACAGGCCTCTGCAATCACTACAACAAAATATGTAATCATTTGGCCTACATTTTACTACTGCTACTACTAATAAAAAACCTGACAGGTTTGGTTGTCCCACTTCCACGTGGTGACTCCCCTTTCACACTTGTAATTTCTTTTAGCTAACTGGACAACTTCTGTCCTCCATCCAATAGCTTTTAAGAGAACCCCTTTTTAGTAGAACCATTAAAAATAAATTCTGGCTTCTAAAGAGGAAACACAAACACAAGAGATTGCTTTTGAAATTAAATAAATGATAAAGATTTAAAACCAAATGGAATCTAGAGATTACTTTGTTCCATTTTCTTTTGCTGATGTTCAGAAATATTTATGTCATTCATTAATGGATGTAATCTGTGTCAGCTATTGGCAGAGCTGGCATTTGAAGCAAGTGCTTCTACCTGTTGGATGATCTTAGTTATATTTCTAAGGAACTGAGGGACAATACTTTGTCATGTGTCATGTTTATGTGCTTTCTCATCTACTCTCTTGTTTGCCCCTTTACCCCTAAACCCAGGGATATTTTTATTATTATAGCACATTTACAAATGAAGAAACTGAAGCTAAAATTAAAGCAAAAAATCATGCTTCTAAAAGGTGAGGTTTGTAACCCAAAAAATCATACTGCGGGGAGGCGAGCTTTGGTACAAGGTTTGTCAACTTTGCAGTCTGTGTACTTTTAACATAAGCCCTACAGGTAAATAAGCTTTAAAAGATATCTCAGTTGATACATGATTTCTTATGTTCACGATAACAAAAATTATTATGAATGATGATTATCTGAGTCACAAGACAGAGAATGAGTAGATTTTAGTGTCAGGGAGAGATATTTAAATTCTGGCTATTCTGCTTACAATGTAGTAGTTCAACAAATGGAGTCATGCTAATTATTGTTCTTACTAATCTTTCTATGCCTGAAAGCAAAACTGTTTTATGAGGAAAGTGGATCCATATTAAAAATGTAGGAGGAAAGCGAGGGATCCAAGTTCAGGACAAACTCTTAGAGTGTTTTTTTCTTCTCCAATTATGCCTCCTTATGTTTTAATCAGATGAGAATGACTAGGCTAATTTAAGCAAAATTGATAAGCAATACCAGAGGAAAAAAAATGTGTGTAGGAGCAAGTCACAGATGTATCTGTTGGTGAGTTAAACATCAACATGAACAATGAGAACCTTGTTACAAAGTCTAACAATCTATTATATTGCAGAACCGTCAATAGTGAACTTTATAAGAAGCATTCCAGTGGTTATAAAGCCAAAACTCCTCATTCCACAGGAAAACAGAGGTATGGAGAAGATCAATGACTGAATTTTTATGCCTTGTGACAGGATTGGAACTTGTAGCCAAGACTTAGGATTTTGAGTATGGTAGTTCTCCTTGTAGTCTCCGGGCGATGAAATCGATCCCCATTTATAGAATTACCTTCTTTATTGATAGGATTAGGCTTTGTCATAAAGAACTATCAATGATTCAGATGTTAGATGCCAGAAATTATGTAATTTTCTGGTGACAAAAAGTTGATCTATCTATCTATCATCTATCTGTCTAATCTATTTAGATAAATAAAACAGCCTCATTCAGGGGCTTCATTTGAAGTGTTCTTGGGAAAACTGTTTCCAGCAGTTATGTGGTGCCCACTCATTAAATACAAGAATACAAAGCCCAAATCAAACTTCAGATGCCATCTGAGCATATGACTCTGGCACCTCTGGGATGCTCACACTGCTCTAAAAAAATAGATTACTTGGCTAGATTTACTTGGCATGTCTGCTCGTGCACACTGGAAAACTGGGACAGGGTTCCAGATCTAAATGGGTGGAGGAATCAAGCAGTGCCTGATGTTATCTGATTAAAATTCATTTATAAAGTATTATTCAAAAGGATTTCAGAACTACATGAAAAGACAATACTGCTGTATGGCAAGTATTTCAAACAGTTGGATCAGATCTGAATAATGTTGCTAAAAATGTTAATTCAAGCTTCTCAGTGCACCATGTGTGCATTTTGCCCTTGATAACCAGATAAACCAGAGCTTGACTTTTAAAAAGTTATTCTAAGGATATTTGTGCATATTAGAAGATGAAATCATTACAAACAGGATATTCAATTAAAAGAGAAAGATTGCAATTATTTTCTCTTCTGTGAATGTCTCATTTTGAGTGTGATAAAATTGATAGTTTTTGAGATTGATGAGTTCAGATAGTCTTACAATAAATAGACTGCATATTTTGTAGTTAGTCAGCCACAGCCTACATATCCTTCAAGATGTGCATGAGTAATGTTTAAAAATCTGTTTAGAATTTAGTCAGGTGGACTCTAGAATGTAAAGAAAAAATGGAATTATTAAAATTAGTTTAACAATATGGAGTTAAATAAAGAAGAGAAAGATCCCCTGCTTGGGGCCTCTAAAATACAAAAGAAAAAATTAACTTCTAAGCATCCATTTTCTTCTAGTTTCTCGTCCAATGAGAATTACTTTGACTTATTAGCTTTGTTATTCAATAAACATTTATCAAGCACACCCACTGTATGTCAGACACTGTCTCAAGTCCTGAGTATATCAAGATCAGTAAGACTGATATGCACCCTCAAGGAACTTAAAGTCTAATGAAGAGATAGAAAAATACATGTTGACAATACTAAGTGCCATTACAGAGATATCCACAGGGGGCAGTGGGAGCAGAAAGGGAGACTGTAAATCAGTATTAGGTAATGGAGAGTGGCGCCTCACAGGAAGAATGGTTCTTTAAAGCGCTAATGAGGGTTCATTAAGTGAAAAAGGAGGGAAAAAACCACTCAAGAAAGAAGGTATTAAACATGTCAGGAAATGGAGATCCGAGCCACTCTGACTAGTTCAGTGAATCATAAGTAGTTTGATATAACCGGGACCAAAAGCGCTTATGGGAAGACGGTGAGAGACAAACAGGGCTACTGGCAATTGACAATAACCAGCAGGACTACAATTTCAAGGGTCTTTGATATAAAGCTAATGAATTTGAATTTTGTCCTGAGAGTTATAGGGATTTATTGAAAGGTTTTTACATGTGGGTATGCCTGATAAAAATTGTGTTTTAGCAAATCGCTTTGGCAACAATGTGGAGAAGAGTAGGGTGTGGCCAGGGTGAAGGCAGAGCATCTCCTAGCGTGCTACTGTAATAACTTACGTAATATAAGGGCAGATGGTAATGGATGTGAGAGACATTCAGGAGGTATGAACTATCAGATTTGGGGACTGATTCGATGTGCTTTGGACACTTAAGTAAAAGAAGGGGATCTAAGCTGATTTTTAGTTTATAGTTAGTCAAAGAGTTAAATAAACCAGAAAGATGAGTCAGATGGATAGTAAAGATGATCAGTTTAAATCTCAACATGTTAAATTTTAGTCTTTAGGTTCTGCAGAAATGGGTTGAATAGACAGTGGCATATATGGGTTGGAGAGTGAACAGTAAACATTGATAAAGTGAAACTAAAGTAAAAGATAAAAATGGTGGTAAAACAGTACCTGTCTGCTCTAAATTTGTTCAGACATTTTACAAAAGGAAATTACATGTCAATGTATGAAATCTTTTAAAAAAGGGTATTGAACCCATCAGTAGTCTTTAAGGGACTCTTGATGTTGGAATAGGAACCACAAGATTGCAAGTATAGTTTCAATGTTCAAATTCAAGTCATTCTAACTTCATAAGCTTTAGGGATCTAAAACCTATGAGACAGATAAATACTGTTGGTTTCTGACCTTCTCTGGAATTTTTAACCTAACTACATAAAATTACTTAAGGCTAAATGGAGAAATATGGACTGAACAATAATTCAATTTAGTGTAATCCTTACTAACAACTGTGATCAAAGACTGCCAATTCTAGATGAATAGTGAGTGAGTGATATGCTGCAAGACCCTATCCTTGATTTTATCCAAATACTTTGTCAAACTATTGGATGAAGACATAAAAGCCATTTTCACTACATTTGTAATAGATATCAAAGTTGTAGGTTGAAAACAGGCTGGATGACATTTACAATCCATAAAAATCATAATAGAGAAAGTTTAATAGAGGTGGATCTGAAGATCCTGCACCTGAGCTCTCAAAATTACCTGGAAAGTATTTCTTGGCTGAATTGTGGCTGTCAACTTGCTCAACACACAAACTAAATAAATAAAATAGAAACAAGAGCATATTTGAAGAAAAATCTTCAGGCACTAATATAAGCCAGAATTCACTTACGTGGTAAGAGGATAGACTAAAGAAACTGGAGCCACAGAGAAAATTTGAGAGAAACATGAGTAACTGTTGATCTGCAGGGACTTCAAAGGGTGTCAGATGGAAGAAGAATCATGTTATACATAATCATAAGGACTGGAACTAGAAGTATTGCACAGAAAGAAGATATCTTTCTCAGTTCATCTCTGTGCTTCGTTTGCCCACAGTGGAGTCGATGATAACACTGACTTTGGAGTCAGAATTTTCCAGCTCCACTGTCGGTTAGCTGTGTGACCTTGGGCAGATTTCTTATAGCCTCTCTCTGTCTTATTTTCCTCATCTGAAAATGGGGATGATAATAGGATCCAGCTCATAAGGTTATTGTTCAGATTTAGTGAACAATATTGTTCGGATTTATTAATTTATTAATATTGTTTGGATTTAGTGCTTTTATGTAAAAGCACTGAGAAAAGAGTCTGGTACATGGGAATTGCTTTTGTGCTAGCTCCCATTGTTATCAGGAGCAAAAGGACAGTTGTTCCCCAAGGAAATACTAGGTAGAACAAGAGAATTTGAGAGCTATTCTTCAAGCAGCTTTTAAAAATTTATCAGTCTTTTGTAAGCCAGGATCTGTGAACTGGTGACAGTTCTCAAGTGTCCTGGAGGCTGTCTGCCTACACAATCCTCATCAGAGTTTATGGGGGGAGTCAGGTGCAGGCAACAGCGTTCATCCCAGGACCTAGGACAATCTTCTGGTTGGTTATCGGACCAGCTCAGGTACTCCTGTCATTGCCAAGCTCAACCTCTAGCATTCACACTTTACTTTTCCATACATGTTTCTGGCTTCTGTGTCAACGACTGAGTCAGAATCTGTTTTTCTGTATCACAATCTTTGACTCTCATCCCAAGTCCTTGCTGGAAGAGGACAGTGAAACAAAAAAACTTTATTTAAAATATTCCCAGGCATAAACTGAAATCCATGGAGCCACAAGCACAAAGCAAGTATCAGATGTTTTATAGAAAGTGGGAAAAGGCTTCTTTCTATCTTGAACTCAGAACAACCTTGGAATTTTGCTAGTGTGTCATTTCTAGACTGTGGTTTGTGTGCACGTGTATCAAATCATCATGTTGTACACCTTAACTATATACAATCGTTGTTGGTTAACTATTTAAAAAAAAACAAACAGGAGCTGGAGTACCTCATACATCTGAGCTATCTACCCAGCAATCTAACTAAAATTTCTGGGTCAGATCTTTGAAGCGTGTTCATCATCCTTTCCACTCTATCTATGGACCATACCTGTCTCATATGGAGTTCCACAGAAGGCTGGAGTCACGAGATATTAACTCGTTTCTTAAAACAATGAAATCCATGGACAAATGACCTTGAGAAACACTGCATTACTAAAACCAGTGGCTTCAATGTTCCCAATACAAATTAACTTATTAAAAGCTCCAAGAATTCCTCTGTCATAAATTCTTCCAGAATAAATTTATCTGAGTTTAACCCAATAGTTGCTAGTTTATTCATTCATAGTTATTTTTATCCTGGGGCCCATTAATGTCTTATAAATCTAGTATTTGGTGAAAAAAATGGAACTATTAATTTTCGCAGCCTTATTTGAACTAAGTAATCATTTATTCTTGAAAAGAGCCTTTTAATTAAGGGAAAACACATTTCCATTTTCTTGAGACATTCTCAGTTCACTGATATTGATCCAGTGTCATTATTAATAGCTCCCTCTTTCTACTCTTAAAAATATCTTTGTTCTGATAATCAATTATGTAGACAATTGAACCTATATAAGGCAGGTAAGGTATTTATTATCATCTTTTATTTATTTATTTATTTTTTTGCTTTTGCCTCTCTAGAGTCTATCCTGCCTACCGCAGCCAGGAAGAACTTTTACAAATGCAAATTAGATGACTTATTTATCAGCTCCTAAGCCTCCAGTGGCTTCTAGGACCCTTAGCCAAATCTGTGGCTCTCATAGCAGCAGCTAATTCACCTAACGAATTAGCTGCTGGCTATGGTCTCTGACGTAATGTCTTAAAAACTCTCTTACCTGTTCTCACTGGGCTGCTTACTGTCTTTAAAACATATCAAGTATGTTCCTACTTCAAGGCCTTGCCTTTGCTGCATTTTTCTCTGTCTGGAAATCTCCCCAATTATTCACATGGCTTGTTTCCTTACACTTCATTTAGTTTTCTGCTCAAATTTTATTTCCTGTGACCACCTTATCTAAACATGTATTCTTTTCTCTACACTTCTTTATCTCCTTATCCTTCGTTACTTTATATTTGGTTTCTGTATGGCTTGAGTTAGATCTCTAACACGCCAGTGACATTAATACTCTGGAATCTTCATTAAAATGTATGTATGTACTCTTTGTACAATACTTCTCCTATTTTCACTTCTTCATGTAAACTAGCAAAGTAGTTAAGAAATAATTGCACATATTTGCTCACTTTAGAATACTGATACTTTAAATAATGTTGACAAGTTTCATTTCTCTCCCTTATTTCTACATATTTTGATTCACAAGCACTCTCTTTTGACCTGTATGCTTCTTTTGATGAATATGGATGCGTCTACCTTCACTTTGAAAAATGGATCTGTAACTAAATCAGTAACTTAGAAGCAGAGTGTTTTCTAGAAATCACCCAGTACACCCTCCTGGTCAGATAGGGAAATATACTAAGGAAGACAAATGTTTCTTTCATGTACTTCAGTGTGTGGATGGACATCTATTTTGGTTTGTGCTTCATCTTGTCCTTTTGGGAGCTGCCCTTCACACACCTAGTAGGGATCTCAATCCCAGGCCTCATCTTATCTACCACTCAGGTGGGACCTGGCAAAAGCATTACAGTAAGAATATGCCATTCCCCTTTAGATGAAAAGAGTGGCCCAGGTTTCAGATTATTTTATAACCAGGGGATCAAAGTTTCAAAGGAACTTTTCCTTCTGTCTTTCCACTGTGCTTCACTCTTCACACTAAATCAAGATCTTACCATGAAACATCAAAGATTGTTTTTATTATCTCTAGACATCTTAACATCATTCTCAGAGTAATTTAAATCTCCCTCTGCCCGGCATCCATATCAATCCTCCAATTGATATGGTCCTTTCTAGGCCAACAAATACACATAGAAAAGCAAAAAAAGTGAATATAATCCTAGAAATGGATCTAACATTATTGAACTTACAATCATTATAAAACTTTCTTTAGAAAAATTTTTACCCATTGCCACATGGTTTCTTTTCCCAATTTAGCTTCTCTTTCATCATGCCACTTCATCTAACCCCCTGAAGAAAGCACAACCACTTCGCCTGATTTACATCTTCCCTCCCAGGTTTATGGACTATTGTCTAGTTTTCAACCTCTGCAATTTTCTTTTCTTTAGATTCTCAAATTTCATTAGTAAATTCTTTTAGGGTAAGGACTGTGTCTTAGTCATTATTTTACACACCAAACTATGGTGCTTGAAATATAGTAGATGTGTAATAAATGCTTGAGTGACTACTAATAACTAATATTTATTAGGTAATTACTAGGTGATAAGAACTAAACATATACTTTATCTCATTGATTCTTGTAAAAATAATATAATTGCATTTTAAAAATAGTTTTATTCCTTTAGTACAGTTGTGAAGATTTATTAGAGCATTCAAATAGTTTCATGTGATTTTTGAATAATAAACACATTACTTGGAGTAAGTATACTCATTTATTCACTTAATTATTCATCAAACATTAATTATAAACTTTGGGTCAGGAAATAGCAGTGAATGTGCAATATAAGGAAGATGTAACAGATCCGATTGCATTCCTGGTTAGAACCCTTACCTCCTACTCTCCAGCCACTGATTTCAGAACAAAGTTCCAACTTATTAGCAATATACAGGATTCTCACCATCACCTCTTCAGTCTTATTCCTATCTCATACCTAAAAGCTCAGGCAATAGCAAAACCCTGATAGAGATTAGGCTAGTGCTTATTTTTGAGGGGAAAATGGTCTGGAAAGTGGAATAAGGAGGCCTTCTGAAGTGCTGAGGATGATTCTGTTTCTTGATCTATTTGATGGGTATATGGGTCAATGCCATTTATGAAAATTCCTTGAGCTGCATAATCACAAGTTTCTGTAGGTATAATATACCTCAAAAAAAAAAAACAAAGTAACTTTTGTAATAATAAATGATTTCTAGTTTCCTATCCATAAGTTGTTTTGATTTTCCTTTTTCTCTAGACTTTGCCTGTGCTGCTCTCTCAACCCGCATCTCTAGTCTGTGCCATTAACTCTATCTCACAGTTCTCATCAAACTACTTTGCAATGGTCTATTTTTGTGTACTCTAAGTTCTTTAGAACCACGTCTCCAGCTACTCAATGAACTTGGTATATAGTGAGATGGTCACACAATTACATTGGTGTACTTTTTATTCAACGTAGTGCTAGAAGACCTATCTAGAGCAATCAACAAGAGAAAGATATAAAGGGCACCCAAATTGGAAAGTAAGTAATCAAATTGCCTTTGTTTGCAGATGTTACAATCTGATATTTAGAAAAACTAAAAGATTCCACAGAAAAGATATTAAACTGATAAACAAATGCAGTAAAGTTGCAAGATACAAAATCAACATACAAAATTCAGTAGCATTTCTGTATGCCAACAGTCAACAATATAAAAAAGAAATATAAAATAATCCCATTTACATTAGCCATGCATAAAATTAAATACCTAGGAATTAACTTAGCCAAAGAAGTGAAAGATTACTATAATGAAAACTATAAAACATTGATAAAAGAAATTGAAGAGAATAATAAAAAGACGGAAAATAGCTCATATTCATGAATTGAAAGAATCAATATTGTTAAAATATGTGTATTACCCAATTTACAGAGTCAACGTAATTCCTATGAAAATACTGATAACACTCTTCACAGATATAGAAAAAAACAGTCCTAAAATGTATGTGGACTACAAAAGACCCAGAATAGCTGAAGGTATCCTAAGCAAAAGAATAAAACTGGAAGAATCACATTACCTGACTTCAAATTATACTGCAGAGCTAGAGTAAATGAAACAGCAGAATAGTGGCATAAAACCAGACACATAGACTGATCGAACAGAATAGAGAACCCAGAAACAAATCCACACACCTATAGCGAACTAATTTTTGACAAAGTTGCCAAGAACATACACTGGAAAAAATACAGTCTCTTCAGTAAATAGCCCTAGGAAAACTGAACATCCATATGCATAAGAATAAAACGGAACTCCTGACTCTCGCTATATACAAAAATCAAATCAAAATGGATTAGAGCAAATCTAAGACCTCAAACTGTGAAACTACTATAAGAAAACATTGAAGAAAATCTTTAGCACATTGGTCTGAGTGAAGATTTCTTGAGCAGTACCCCACAAGCACTAGCAACCAAAGCAAAAATGGACAAATGGGATCACATCAATTTAAAAAGCTTCTGTACAGCAAATAATACAATCAACGAAGTAAAGAGGTCACCCACAAAATGGTAGAAAATATTGGCAAATTGCCTATTGACAAGGGATTAATAACCAGAATATATAAGGAGCTCAAACAACTCTATGAGACTAATTCTAACAATCTGATTTTTTTAAATGGGCAGCAGATTTGAATAGATATATCTCAGAAGAAGACATACAAGTGGTAAACAGGCATATAAAAAGTTGCTCAACACCACTCTCATCAGAGAAATGAAAATCAAAACTACAATGAGATCTCTCACCCCAGGTAAAATGGCTTATATACAACAGACAGGCAGTAACAAATGCTGGTGGTAAAAAGGGAATGCTTGTACACTGTTGGTGGGAATGTAAATTAGTACAACCACTATGGAGAACAGTTTGGAGGTTCCTCAAAAAACTAAGATTACATATGATCCAGCAATTCCACTGCTGGGTATATACACCACAAAAAAAGGAAATCAATATATGGAAGTGATATCTGTACTCCTATGTTTGTTGTGACAGTTTATAATACCTAAGATTTGGAAGCACCCTAAGCATCGATCAGCAGATGAATGGATAAAGAAAATATGTTACATATACACAATTGTGTACTATTCAGTTTTGATGTTTCTAAACACCAAAAGAATCGAACTCATGGACAAAGAGAATAGAGGGATGGTTACCGGAGGGTGGGAAGGGTAGTGGGGAGATGTGGGGAAGGCTAATGGGTACAAAAATAGTTAGAAATAATGAATAAGGCCTACATTTGGTAGCACAACAGGGTGTCTATAGTCAATAACAAGTTAATTGTGCATTTTAAAATAATTTAAAGAGTCTAATTGGATTGCTTATAACTCAAATGATAAATGCCTGAGGGGATGGATATCCCATTCCCCATGATGTGCTTATTTCACATTGCATGCCTGTATCAAAACATCTCATGTACTCCATAATTATATATGCTACTATGTACCCACAAAAATTTTTTTAAATTACAAAAACAGAAAAAAGTAAAAAAAATCACATTGGTGTGAAACGCTCATAGAGCTCAATTCTAGCTGCTCTGAAAACACAATAAACATGTGCATACTTACACACCTACAAACGCACACACACACATCTTCTATAGTAGGCTGAATCTAAGTCAAATGAGAGCAGTTTATTTGTGCTATTATCACCTCCAACAACAATAATAACAATATTCAAAAGACTTTTCTATACTTTCAGAATCACTACACGTACATATTTGGAGTGCAGGGTGTTAAAGATGTCAATGGAGCTTAAACAGCCATTCCGTAAGTTAGGCATCCTACCCGTTTCACATGTAGACCCATTAAATCACTTGTCCCACATGTTAAAACCATAGGTCCATGTCAAATTAATTCTTTTAGAGAAATGACTAATCTTGAGTTAGCCTTATTTTGGTACTGAGAGGTTAGGGAGCACACCGAATCAGCTCCTCTTTGTCTGGATTCTAATCCATCATTGAGGATAGCAAGGTTGTGTTCATATTACCTTCTGCAGAATTTCTCAGAGCTAATGGTGTGTTAGTGTGCCCTCTGATACCTGAGATGGAGATATAGTTTATGCAGTATTTTACAGATATATATTTTTTTTGACCATGGAAAGCTTTATCTCACCAAAGATATGAAAGAAAGTTATTTTTCAGACCAAATTTTGAAATTGTGATTAGGAAGGTTACAACCTTGGTGAACTTTTGGAGGTCTGTTTCTCATCCTATTTAATGAGTATTTATTGTATCTTCCTTTGAAAAATGGATAAAATTATCCAGTAGCTTGGGCATGGTAACCCAAATGGATTACTGAGAAGAAAAAACAAGTTTTGGGGGCATATAATCTTTATAATGGCTGTCTATTTAGTCTGTGTTCCCTAAAAGAACATGGGCCTTTACCTTGGCTCAGGGACACATGTACTGAACATAAGTTAAATTCATAAATGTTATATACATTTAGTTTCTTTATAATGAAACTTTGGGATTTGGTTTTTAGCATATTGTGTTCTTGTTTTGTCTTCCAATTCTTTACATTGCTCAGGAAGGTATAATTTTATAAATGACTATAGTTTATTGTTGATATCACTGTTGATAATTAAAAAAGTATAATCTATCAGGGTCTATAGATTATGGGACGTGAAGGAATTCCATTTTGTGTTTAAATCTCTCATCTTATAAGTTGTTTTTCCTTTCCCCTGTCTGCAGTAGGGCAGTGGACATTTATCTTTTTAAGCAAAAGAATATTTAAATGTTAATGATAACAAAATCATTTCTGGAAAAATGATCTAATAAGTGTTCTTAAATGTGTGTAGAGTGAAAACAGTGTTAGAAGGTGGATGCAACCTCTGTTCCTCTGCACATGTCTAATAGAAAGTGAGAAAAATAGAGGCACGCTTTCATTCCATTTCCTTTTACAAAAGTACAACTGACCAACTTCCCTACACTTTATCTGTAAAATCATTTCTTTATAACTTTTACAAAGCTAAGTGCACAACTCACAAAACTGGTAAATAGTGTATGTTGAATTTCCAAAGGTCATATGCTCATAAGCAAATGTAAGTTAATTGTCAAGTGCATTTCTTATTCTTCATTTTAGATTAATGAATTGAAAATTAAATGAAATTTAACATGTATGGGACATAGGTCCCTCAATATAATACTAACTTGCATTTAAATGATTTTTAACACATTTTCCAATCATCTTTGCTTATATGAAATTGAAGAGTGAGGGAAAGGGTGTTTAACATTTCAACAGACTTTGATTGAAACATGATTAATATGATAGGCTGAGAGACTACAAAGATGGAATATGGTCACAAAATAGTAATTTAACTTTGATATTCAAAAAATGTCTACTCAACACTTTGGAAACCTTAGTTTGTAAAGAGTGTTCAATGTTATTTTTTACAGAGTTGGTATTCAGAAAAACTTTTTCAAATGATTATTTATTAAACTATGTGGACAGGAATCTGAAAATAATGATAATATTATTTTACTCTTATTTCTTGCCATAACTATACTGCATATCTTTCACACATTAATTTTGTTATTTGTTTTCATTTTTAAAAGGCAAGGAAATGACTATGGAACAGTGTAGCACAGAGGTTAAAAGCAGGCTTCAAATCCTACTTCCTTTTTTTTTTACTAGTTATGTGACCATGGGCATATTATTAAACTTCTCTGTGTGCTAGTGTTTCCATTTGTAAAATGGGTGACTATGTCATAGGGTTAATTGTCAGAATTAATAAATTATTACCTGTAACTTGCTTAAAAGTGTGCTTGGAAAACAGTAAAAGCTGTATACATATCAAGACAGTTTTTAGGTGACTTGTCCAGCATGGCAGAATGTAGCAAAGTTGGGATTTGAACATGGATTTGTCTGAATCTGGAATTCAAGATTTTAACTGCAACAACAAAAAGACTTTTTATTTCAGAGAATGTATTTTATCTATATAAGTGAAGCAATAAAAGTAGTAAAGATGTAAAAATAGTTTGTTAGAATTGTGTTTCTTTGCATTAAATTCAACAATAGCTTGCAATTGGCAATAGTTCTTAGAATCATTTCACATATAATTGCACTTTGTCTCTAGAAGGCAAGCTGCTGGGCAGATTAAGGAACTAGAGTTATAATTATTGTATGTTATTACTAATTGGCATCTAATACATTGCTCAGAATAAATATTCAGTGGAGTCTTCTTTCTCATTTACTTAAAACATGCCTTGTTCAGAAATTGATTTAAGACATTTCCTGGTCCTCATTACTTCTATTAAGGTATGATTTCATTTTTAAAACTTTAGTAAGTTATTGGTACTTCCTAGAAAGGTAAAAGGCAGAGACAGCATGATTTTCCTTTTTTAGAATAAATTTGCCCATTTTTTAGAAAATTGTTGGTATCTGAAATTAACATGCCCTTTCAAGATGTCTGTTTGATGATTTTCTAAAACAATATAATATTTCATTTGGTATCTGTAGTTAAGAACCATAATGTCACATATACATATTTTATAGCTTTCAGTAATTGTGGGTAGCATTCACACAGGATTCAGGCTAAGGAGTGTGATAGAGATCAAGTAGACACAAAGCAATCCTTTATTACAGAGAAAACTTCTTTTTATATATGCTGAAACTTTTAAAATAGGGATTCTATGTTAGCAAAGATTATATCAATAAAGCCTCCAAGAAAATTATTCTTCTGCATAAAAGTATATTTTTTTCCCCTAATCTTCAGCTGTGGTTTTGTTGACTCTTCTTCTCAAATAAATTAGACTGGTTACCACTTTTTTTTATTGCATAAAAGAAATACTTCTTAATCTTGGTTGCACATGAGAATGTCATGGAATGGACTTAAACTACCCTTGTCTGGACCCCACTAACATATTTAATTCCTTACAGGTACAATGTGGGCATCACCTACCCTAAGTGATTTTCATGTGCAGTCAGATTGATAACCATCGCACACATCAGGGAAAGAAATCAATGGGATAAGAAAGGCCCTTTTCTCCTCAACAGCACTAAGTGCCACTTGAATTTGTTTCCCTTTTATTACTTCACAAACCTTAAAACTACCATCAAAAATTTTCTGGCATACAATTTTCTTCCAATACCTTGCCACAAGACTTGACAATGTCCTATAATGTTAAGATAAAAAACTGAATGAAGTTCTTCATGGGCAGATCATGTCTGACCAGAATACCAGGTGAACTGGATCCCAGGGGACCTTTACCTTCCAATAATTGAACTTGGAGACATCCTATAGCCAGCCTTTCTGGCCTTCAAATTCCTTACTAGCACCTTTGCCTAGTCTTAGGTCTTTTGTGTCATTTTTAATATTCTTAAAATCTTTTTACTATTCTGACAGGGACCAGTCAATGTCTTACAATTTGTAGTCATCTGAGTAAGGGGATTTGGATTTTTTTTTTAAGAATAGCCAGTAATATATTTTCCCTTGAAACAAAATGACTTTTTCTATGTGCCAAAATTTTCCAGGCTTCTGGAAGAATAAATCCCTACTGTTACTTTCATACAAACTCTCTTCCAACATTCAGAAATACTGTTCCCCATCGAATCCTCTAAAAAGTGCTTGCTTTTCCTATCATTGTCACACCACAGACCAGGCCCAGAGCTATCCAGACGGGTCCCATCCTGCAGACAGAAGCCTCTAACCTGTGCCTTAGGCTATTTGGAACAATTTCAAATTTTTTCATCACAATTGGCCACCATGAATTTGCTTCATACCTCAGCTGACTATAACACAGATGACTAAAAGCCACTTTTCTTACATAAGACTGCCAATGCCTTCAATTTTCCTCTCAAAATATGATCTCTTTAAGATTTTCTATGTGTATAGTCATCACTAAATGCTTAAGAAGCCACAATTCAAAAGGACAAGTAGCTTGACTGTCATGAATTTTCTTCCATAAACGTTGACATAGTATATACAAAAAAATAGCAGTAAGTCATTCTCTATTACTTATGTTATGCTTTTTGAATTAGTTTGCAAAAGAAAAAACAGGAGCAGACATTTCTCATGAGGAGTGCGCACTTGAAATGTACTTGGCAGTAGGCAAACGAGAACACAGTAGCTGATGACATATATGCATTGCATCTGTTCGCAAACACTAGTGGCATCATTTATGTGAACCTTTTACATATTGAAAATTGCAAAGACTACTGCTGTGCTGTTCCTTTTGAGAAGCCGGCTGGTATGTAGCGTTTAATTAAGTATTTTAAAACCATCTTTTTGCAGGCCTGTTCCACTTTAGCAAAAGTTATGACAGCTTGTCTCTGTTAGTTTAAAAAAGGAAGGCATAGTTTATTCTCTCTCTCCTTTTCTGACTCTCTCACAAATACAGAACATTAGTATTTTTAAGTAAAGTAAAATAACCTATTCTTGAAATCTACAAACGTGTTATTTTAATGTGCTGTCACTGTAAATAGACATATAAAAGAATAATTTGATGAAAACAATCTATCTTTTAGTATTATAATTATTTTAATAATTACAGTGCATTATTAAAATAAAAACACATTTCTTCTTTCTCTGCCACCTTTTTAGTGTCATAGGACATTCACAGCTTGAAAGAAACCACCACAAAACTAGTCTTTTCATGTGTTAAATGAATTGCCTTTCCCAGACACCTAATTTATCCAGAGAACATCTCCTTGGTCAGTATTACAAACTATTTTTATTTTCTTATACTTGCTTTTTAATAATGTGCATGTCACATCTCCCATCAGAGAAGGAATATCACATTCCATATTTCTTCATTTCACTCTTATCTTTTTCATACTCATACTCTAGATTGAAAACTTAGCTAAATAAGGAATTGGTTCAAATCTTATTTGAATTGTGGACACATTATTCTCAGCAAAATAAATCTTGAGTTTAAATTCCATTATCTTGTATAATTTTTTTTTAAATTCAATCTTGGCAAAACATGCATATTTTATAGATATGACCTATAATTTTTCCCTGGACGTTTGTGTTTGGCAGGAGTTCACAGACTTTGCTAACAATATTAACAGATATGCTTTAATTTAATAACTACAATTTGGTAATTAGCTGGAGTAGCATTTCAAAGTGCAATTGATATGATTTGGCTGGATTAATCTGTATTTTAGAAAATATAGATACTGGTGTTTTTACTCTATTTATATTCATACTTTTACCTTGAATTCCTGAGACACAGAATTTTTTAAATTCTGCCACAATCTACTCCCAAAACATCACTGATGGCAAAACAATAATAATACTTGGAAACATTTCCTCTCAAGTTCCAAAGTTTTCAGTCAGTAGCAAAAAAGAAAGAAGAAATTTTAAAGGTGCAGAGAAAAGCCCAGTGCTCGCAGCTAGTTTCAGCAACTTGCGTAAGACCCCATGTTTGTGAAAACAACCCAAGAATCTGAACAGGATGTAATCAACCTCCGATCTGCTGAGAAATACTGCAAAAATGACTTCAGCTGCCAAAAATAATAATGTCGTTTACAAGCAGCTCTTCCTATGTCTAAGGAAGAACTAGTCACACATGCGAGTTTCTGCTGGCTTGAGGAGCACAAGGAAGGGAAAAGACAAATCCCACCTCCCCCAGCCTAAAATACACAGTCTCAGAACCCCGTGGAAGCTGTGGCTCATTCCTAAAGGTGCTGGCAATATCCAGGAAGACTTGCATCCACAAAATTCCAAATGGTAAGTGACCTAGGACAGAGGGATTCTATTCGGCACAAATCTATGCTGTGACTTTTCTTCCGTAGCAAAGCTTCCCGTTCCGTGGAGGCAGAGCTGTTAAATACCCTTAGTCACTGGCCCCAACCTATCTCTTTTTTCCGTTGTTTTTCTTTTCAAAATATTGTCTGGCACCTTCCCTTAAAGGACATCAAGGGCTCTGGAGGAAATATTTGCAAACGATCCTTTATGTAAGTTCCATGACAAAAGCCCGGCACCTACCTCCGTCAAGCCTTGGCTGCTCGGTCCGCATGGGCTGGATGTGGAAAAAGATCCCGGTGTGATGGCTTCTCTAAATTCACCAGGAAGAAAGGACCTGGGATGCTTGTCCCTTAAGTGTCTCTAAACATGGTTTGCATAGCTGGATCTCAGCTTATCGGTGCCTTTCGGCTTTCGCTTCCATACATGGATCTGTTCCCAACAGCAACTCCAAGCTGTCGAAAAGAAGCTATCTGGCAGCTCTCCGCTTCATCCAGCACATGGCTGATAAAAATACACATATAGCGACTCTTCCAGCCAGGCCAATTTCCCACCCCATGATCCTGCCACTATGCTTTTTTTGTTTGTTTTTGGTTTTTTTGCAAAACACTTTTGATATTGGCATTTCTACTCTCCAAATATTTACATCATAACCAATTTTTACCTGATTCCGAGTAAAGCTTTTAGGGTGTGAGTTCGCCTAGCTTTATGAAAACAGAGGGACAGTTATGATTCCTTACTAGGGTCTTCATCCTTAAAGAGTCTAGTGGCAGCATGCATATGGGACCTGTGAAATGTTTAATGAATGGCTGAACAGATGAACAACACTGTGTGTGAATGAAAAGATACATACTTAATTGGGAATAGTTGTTAACATTTTGGATTATTTGTCTTCAAGGAAAAGATAGCAGAGGGTCACAGTAATCAATATCTCTGAGAGAAGAAGCTGTTGTTTTAAACAGCTTCTCCTGTAGGGTATTGTGGTGGCTCCCATTAGCTACCTTCTAGAACATGGTTTAAGATTTATAATTTCTTAAAAAAGTTAAAGAACAAAAATTTGAATAGAATACTAATTGTTACATTTATTAATTGTCAAGGATAGTTTAAATGACAGATTAACTGTGACCTAAATGTTAGGTGGAGGATAAATTCTGCTCTGTGTAGTGGAGAGGTACTCCCATAGGGGGTTGCTGAAGCTCTGCTTAACATCCCAGTTCTTTAAAAATTTAGCTTTTCATTTTAACATTTATTTCTCTTCTTTTTCCCCACTTGTTAATCTTTTGCAACAAGAGGCCAAAATATGGAAAGAGACAGAATTTCAAAATAATTTACCATTGATTATTGTTTTTTGAAATCATGTTAAAACCTTACAGGTTCTTCTGTTTGAAGAAGCAAAAATAAATGGGAGGCATACATATAAACATAACTCATTTTGGTGTGCCAGAAATGAAATGAGCTTTCTTAAAATATTCAGGAGAAATAAAAGGAGGGAATAGCCAAAGTGAGACTGGCAAAAGGACCATTGTTACAGGTGGTCATTGCTGATAGGTACATAGGAGTTCTTTACATCGTCATTTCTATTTTGTGTATGTTTTAAATTTGTATTAAAAATTGAAGGAAAAGAGAGAAAAGAGAATAACAAACAAATGTGTGAAAAAAAAGGTACAAAGTACAAAACAGATGTATTAATGGCAAATGTGAAAAATCCTAGATTTGAGTAATCTGCAAAAGCATTTAAGTCAGAACAAGAAGGGACGAGACTGTGTTTTTGAATTCAAAATATTCTGACATTCCAACCTCCTCCTCGCTACCTCCAATAATAATTTGTATCTAATGAAAATTAAGATATGATATTTAAAAAGTCAATCTAATTCAGCTCAGTGCTAGACATGGTAAATGGGTCCTTCCCCAGGAGCAATTCAATACCCTCTCTTCCCTTACTTTTTCTACTTTAGAAGTTCAAAAGCAAAACCCCTTTTTCTACTGTCCCTCACACCTAGAGATGACCTGATAATATAATGTCCAAATAGATGTCAATAGGAGTCCCCTAGGATTTAAGGAAAGCTTGTATTTGTTAAAAAAAAAAAAAAAAAGGACAGGAACAGCTTTTGCCCCCCTTGTTCCTGCACCCCTTCCACCTTTTTCCTTCCCAGAGAGTAAACTCGAAGCCTGAAATTTAAGCATTCCTTTGTTGATCAGGAGATGGCAAACACAAGGACAAAGGCCTACAAGGTGAGGTAGATGGAGCAGATAGAAAAAAAACTGCAGTTCTTGCCAGTCTTACTGAGTTACTACAATAAAGCTGAATTGTCACTCTAAACTTTTTTCCATGTGAGAAAAATAAAACCATAATCAGTACAAACAGTAGATTCTACATGATAAACTCAGGACCCAAAAAGCTCTGCTCTGGCTCTGACTCTGTTACTACCTGAGTGACATTGATCATGTCATAGAGTTCTGTTTCCTCCTCGGTTACTCCAGAGAACACTTCACCTCTTTAGCCTAGAGTCATCCGATGAAATAATGCATGTTATATATATTCATGCACGGTAAAAGGGTACACCAATGGAAGATGTTGCTTATTTAACATGCCAGGTGGTTGATACATGGAATACATAGTGACTCCACAGTTAAATATAACAGTGCCCAGGAGTCTGCTTTCTGTTCAAAGAAGAATTGCAGACACTTTTTTGACTGGCTTAACTTCAAACTTGTTGGGAATTCTGTTCTGAAGTTAGGAACATCCAAGGCAGGGGACGTTTGTATTTGAGTATTCCAAAATGTGTTTGCCCATGTTGGGTCAGCCAGATTGAGTTGGCATGTTCTTGGTAAACATGCGGTGGAGGTGGGCCAGTTTCCTGCTTCACCTAGGCTAGGCAGTGCCCTAGAGAAAGGAAAAGCTCAGGAAAGCAGCCATGCTTGCCACTATTCCACCATCACCACTGGGAAGGCTCAAGAGACTCATTCCCAACTCTGGAGGATGCTGTGGGGTTCATGCGCAGGAAAAGATCTCCTGATAAAGAGGTTAAACACCTATCATATCTCCAAAGAAAGAGGTTAAGTGATTTTCTGTGAGCTTTGTAAATGTGGAAGTCAGGATTTAATGTATTGACACTGTTTTGCTTAACTCTGTGGGGAAGGATATGTCATCTGGACATGCTATTTTGCTGTGGGTACAAGATGATTATTTCAATAAAACAGTCTGCACCTTCTCGTAAAAGGGTGTACACTCCACCTTTGCTGGAAGAACATATCTTCACTCTTAAAATTCATCTCAGTATCTCTTCCTTTCTGAAATCTTTATTGACTTCACCATCATGTATTCTAAAGTATATATGGCATATCGTTGTACATTCCCCCCACCCCCATCTCCTCTTTGCATTTGGCTGTTAGACTGTGAGTGCCAAGGATAGGGGCTCTGTATTATTTGCTTTTGTATTATCAGCATCCATTATAGTGTCTTTCCTATAGGAAACAAACCTTAACATAAGTTTGTTGAAGAAATAAATTCATTGCTAAGTGATTGAAAAGTGGAATTGAAAAATGAGTAAAGGGTTGTACCTCTCAACTAGTGACCATAAGCTTGGCAGCTTTCCCTGTTGTATAGGCTTAAGAACGTCAAGTACCCCACGGCCCTGTGGGTAAAGACTGTCAACTCAAAGGAGATAGAAAACAGAGTGTGACGAAATATTATTATAATCCTAATTTAACTGAGAAGATTACCTAAGGTTTCTAGTTATCCAAGGCAGAGGACCACTATATTAGCACAGATGATTTAGAGTGGATATCTGACTCAGATTTTTAGCACAAAAGAGGGGAAGGACTGTAATCTTTTAAAACATTAGAAATAGTCAATCCTTGGTAATTTAAATTTTTTCTTCCTTTGTCTAAGAATCTGGGGGAATCTTTTATGAAAGACTTGTTAAAACACACAGCAAGTTTTGAAAGATTTTGAAAGTCAACAAGTAATGAAATATTTATCCCCTCTTTTAAGATTAAAGGTAATTATATTTAACCAATAAGAACAAATATTCAGGTAAATAATTTCCATTGATATTTTTCTTTTTGTATTTAGTTCCTACTAACATCATGACTCTGGGGCTGAATCCAGGATAAAGGTAATCTATCATCAGGCTCTCTTTCAGGGCAGAATGAGAATATATAAAGACTAGAAATGAGAAAAAGAGATTAAACAAGGCTTCCACTTATCTCTGGATTCTATTGGTTAGCATAGTGTTTTCAAAGTTCATTCATTTGTATCATGCATCAGTACTTCATCCCTCTTTGTGGCTGAATAAAATCTTGTATATATGTACCTTGTATTGTTTGTCGGTTCATCTGTTAATGAATATCTGAGTAGTTTCCGCCTATTGACTGTTGCTAAAACATTCAGGTACAAGATTTTGTGTGGACATATGCTTTTATTTCTTTGGGTACATACTTAGGAGTAGAAATGTTGGTCTATATGGAAACTCTATGTTTAATCATTTGAGAAGATGTCAAATTATTTTCCAAGCAGCTGCACCCTTTTATACTTATATCAGCAGTGTAGGAGGGTTCAACTTCTCCACATACTCACCAATACTTTTTGATATCTGACTTTTTGATTCTTGCTATCCTTGCGTCTCTGAAGTGGTATCTGATTGTGGTTTTGAGTTGCATATTTCTTTTATGACTAACTTGAGGACATTTACTTCTATTCCTAGTTTGTTGAGATTTTTGCCTTCTTTTTTAAATCCTAAAAATGTGTTGAATTTCGTCAAATGCTGTTTTAGCATCTATTGGGATGAACATGTTTTTGTGCCTGTTTCTGATATGGTAGAATATACTAATTGATTTTTGCATGCTAAATGAAACTTGCATTTCTGGGATATATCCCACTTGGTCATGGTGCATAATTCTCTTTATATATTGCTGGGTTCAGTTTGCCAATGTCTTACTGAGGGTTTTTGTGTCCATATTCATAAAATGTATTGGTCTATAGTTTTCTTGTGATTTTGTTGTCTGTTTTTTGTATCAAGGTAAAACAAGCTTCATGAAATACATTGGGAAGTATTCTCTCTTAATATATTTACTGTAAGAGTTTGTAAATAATTTCTATTAGCTCTTTTTTGAATGTTTGATAGAGTTCATCAGTGAACCAATATGAACCTTGGCTTTTTCTTAATGGGTAGATTTTGAATACTAAATTAATATTTTAATTTGTTATAGGTTTATTCACATTGTTTATTTCTTCTTGAGTCAGTTTAGGTACTTTGTATCTTTTTAGGAATCTGTCCATTTCACCTAAATTATCTAATTTGTTTGCATATAATTGTTTACAGTATTTAATTCTTTTTATTTCTGTAAGGTCTGTAATAATGTCCCCTCTTTCATTTCTCAATCTTGCAATTTGAGTTCTCTCTTTTTGTCTTAGTCAATCTAGCTAAGCATTTGTCAGTGTATGTTTAGAGTTATGGTATCTTCCCCTTTATTATTACAAAATGCCCTTCTTTATCTCTAGTAACATTTTCTGATTTAGTCTATTTTGTCTAACTTTTTATACCTACTCCAGCTTTCCTATAGTTCCTGTTTGCAATATATGTCATTTCCATCATTTTACTTGTAGTCTATTTGTGTCTTTGAATCTAAAGTATATCTTCTTCCCTAAACATACACATGGAGAGTATTTTCTTTAAAAAATAAATCCAATCTGACAATCTCTGCCTTTGATTGAATCAATTCAGCAACATTTAATGTTTTTATTTATATATTTGAATTTATATCTTACATTTTACTTTTATTTTCTATATGTTCTGTTATCTTTTTTGTTTCTCAGTTCCTCTCTATGGCTTTCTTTTGCTTTAAGTCAACATTTTCTAATGTTGCATATTTATTTTTTTAATAAATTTTTGACTCTATTTTTGACTTGATTTGTAGTGGTTACTCTAGAATTTACTATATACATCTTAACTAATCAAAATTAGCCTTAGATTTAAACTAGCCTAATTCCAGTGATATATAGCTTTATTTTATTTTCTATGTTTTTGTGGTTTTATTCTATGTATTATCTCTATTAATGTTAAAAACCCCAAAATACATTACTATAATTATTATTCTACCAAATGTAGTCATCTTCTTAACCTATTACAGCTTTACTCTCCCTACCTCCTTTGTACTATTATCAGCAAATATATTACACATATATTATAAATAGTACATTATATATAAAAATGTACATAAAAGTTTTTACAATTCCTCTTGAAATCCATCAGTAGAAGAAAGGAAAAATAGGCATTTGTAGAGTCTTTCATACTTGTATAATTACTTTTATTAGTACTCTTTGTTTGTTTGTGTGACTCCACATTTCAATCTGGTGTCAATTGCTTTTAGCCTGAAGAATTTCTTTTAGTATTACTTACCAGGTGAGTTTGCTAGAAACAGATTTCCTCACCTTCTGTTTATCTGGTAAAGTCTTTAATTTACCTTATTTTTAAAAAATAGCACATCGTTTTTCTCTTGTCACTTTAAAGATTTACCATCATCTTTCACTTTTAACGTTTTTTTTTTTTTTTTTTTGAGACAAGAGTCTCACTCTGTCACCCAGGCTGGAGGGCAATGGCACAATCTTGGCTCACTGCAACCTCTGACCCCCAGGTTCAAGCGATTCTCCTGCCTCAGCCTCCCCAGTAGATGGGATTATAGGCTCCGGCCACCATGCCTGGCTAATTTTTTCTTTGTTTTGTATTTTTTAGTAGATATGGGGTTTCACCATGTCGGCCAGGCTGGTCTCGAACTCCAGACTTCAGGTGATCCACTGCCTTGGCTTCCCGAAGTGCTGGGATTACAGGCGTGAGCCACCATGCCTGACCTACTTTTAGCATTTTTATTTGATGTGTCTGTCTCTTTGTGCTTACCCTACTTGAAGTTCATTGTAATTATTGTTTGTCCATAAATGCAAGAAGTTTCAGCCATTATATCTTTAAATATGTTTTTCTCCTTCCTCTCCTTTATTCCGATACTCCCATTATATGTATATTGGTGCACTCAATGGTATCCCACATTTCTCTGAGTATCTATTCAGTTTTCCTCATTCATTTTTCTGTCTGTTCTTCAGCTTGCCTAACTTCTATCAATCTGTTTTTAATTTCACTAATTCCTTCTTCCTCCAGTTCAAATCTAATATTAATTCTAATAAATGTTTTATTTCAGTTATTATAGTTTTCTGCTCCAGAATTTTCATTTGGCTCTTTTTAATGATTTGTTTGATGTTTGTTTTGACCTCAGGAGCATTCCTCTGAATGGTCCTCTCCTACAAACTAGCTGGCCTACAAACTAGGCTGTATCTTTATCAGATCATAAAACTCTTCCCAATAGTCCTTCACTGCAACCTACACTGTTCTTGAGATTGCCCTTTGACCTCAGCTTCTTTATGCTTTGTTGAAAATAAAGTCAGCTCCTTTGTGAAGTATTTAGAGTCATCATTTTGTGGCCTCCTTTTCCTACTAGTTAAAATCTCTGAGTTAAGGCCGCAGAGCTGAGAGTTGGGATTTGGGCAAGATTCCCTTTGAGTGACATTCTTGTTTCAGCAACCCAGAACCTGATGCAGGGAGGGAGAGCTACAGCCTGAGGTCACTTACTTCAGCTCTCCAGATATAAAATAATTATCACTCTAAGTGCTGGAGCAAGGGCTATAAGGATCTCAGTATTCTAAACAGGTAGACTATATATTCCATGAGTGGGGATTGAGCAGAGAAAGGGAACTGCTATTCTTGACCATATTTACTCAGATCTTAGACTCAGCAATAGGTATTTGGAGGCAGATTCTGAGAAGAAATCCCTCTAAATGGAGAATGGGAATGGTAGAAACCCTGTATTCTTGGCTCCAGAAGTCTGGAATGGAGGCTCTACCCTGCTGAGCTGGGTAGGGGGAGAGATGGAACTTTCTTTGTTCAAGAACCACAGACTCACCTTTATTACCAAATTTTTAGAGATTTCTTTGGATAGATGTTTCTTCATTTGCTGTCTGCCTTTAGCACAATTTTCAAGAGGCCTTTAAAAACATAATTTTTTATCAGTTTCACTGGAGTCAGTGGAGCTCAGATATTGTCATGCCAGAAGTTGGTCTTTAGCCTAGACTTGTTTCATAATCCATAGCAGGTTGTATATATGATGTGATCTCTTCAAGGCATAAAGAATGTATTAGATCTTAAAGGTTAGGATAGTCCTTGGTATGGATTAGATGATCAATGAAATTTTGTTGAGTTACATTTAAATAAAGCATAAACATGTCCTTATTTTTACATTTTGAAGTCTTCAGAGTGGTTACATTTTTGCTATTTAATTTAATCTTATTTTCATTTACAAATTAAAATACAGAGTCAGAGAAGTAAAATGATTTACTTATGAATGCATAGTAAGCCAGTGAATTTTTCAGAAGACAGTATACTCATTTTTTCCCCCACTGTTGTTGACTTTTTCTTTCTCCCCATTTATCTTTAAGATAAGTCATGAGTTAGAGAAATCTGTTTCATAAACAGCATAAATATCAGTACTTGCTGTAAGCATCAAGGCTTGAAATTTTATCTCCCCTAGTCCAAAAGTTATAAAAAAGAGATGTTTTCTATGGCTCTCAACACATCTGGTGCACAGATGAAAGTTGTACATCCCTAAAACTGGAAGCAAGAAACCTGTCATTAAAGAGTTTGCTAAGCTAACGGTATCTTTTCCCTGACCACTAACATATTTCTACAATTTTCACTTGTCTATATTGTTCCAAAAAAACTTGGAGAATCTAACTAAAGGAAGTCGCAACCAGGAATCCCACTCAATCCAGGGAAAATGATCAAAGTTTAGTTGACAAAGCCAATCTAAGTAAAAAATTATTTTGGCCAAAACAATATTTGTCTACCTTACCAGTGCAGTAAAATGACAGACTGAACTGGAGGCCATGATTTTCAGCAAAACAATGCAAAAACAAGAAGTCAAATGCTGTGTATTCTCACTTATAAGTGAGAGCTAAAAAATGTGTAAACATGAACATAGAATGTAGAATGATAGACATTGGAGATTTGGTGGGGTAGGAGGGTGGGAATGGGTGGGAGATGAGAAATTAGTTGATGGGTACAATATACATTATTTGAGTGATTAATGCACTAAAGCCCAGGCTTCACTACTATGTGATATATTCATGTAGGAAAACTGCACATGTGCCCCTTAACTTTATACAAATACAAAAAGGAAAAAGCAAGCAACCAAACAAAAATCAAACTGAGCTAAAGAGGCATAGATGATCATGCTACCTGAATTCAAATTATACTACAAGGCTACAGTAATCAAAACAGCATTGTACTGGTACCAAAACAGAGATATAGACCAGTGGAACAGAACAGAGGCCTTGGAAGCAATGCCACAAATCTACAGCCATCTGATCTTGGACAAACCTGACAAAAACAAGCAATGGGGAAAGCATCCCCTGTTTAATGAATGGTGTTGGGAAAACTGGCAGAAAGCTGAAACTGGACCCCTTCCTGACACCTTACACTAAAGTTAACTACATATGGTTTAAAGATTTAAACATAAGACCTATCACCATAAAAACCCTAGAAGAAAACCTCGGCAATACCATTCAGGACATAGGCATAGGCAAGGACTTCATGACTAAAACACCAAAAGCAATGTCAACAAAAGCCAAAATAGACAAATAGGATCTGATTAAACTTAAGAGTTTCTGCAGGCAAAAGAAACAATCATTAGAGAGAACTAGCAACCAACAGAATGGGAAAAAATGTTTGCAATCTACTCATCTGACAAAGGGCTAATATCCAGAATCTACAAAGAACTAAAACAGATTTACAAGAAAAAACAAAGGAACCCATTCAAAAGTGGGTGAAGAATATGAACAGACATTTTTCAAGACATTTATAAGGCCAACAAACAGGAAAAAATGCTCATCATTACTGGTCATTAGAGAAACGCAAATCAAAACCACATTGAGATACCATCTCACACCAGTTAGAATGGTGATCATTAAAAATCTGGAGAGAACAGATGCTGGAGAGGATGTGGAGAAACAGGAACACTTTTACACTGTTGGTGGGAGTGTAAATTAGTTCAACCATTGTGGAAGAAGTGCAGTGATTCCTCAAGGAACTGGAAATGGAAATACCATTTGACCTAGCAATCCCATTATTGGGTATATACCCAAAGGATTATAGATTATTCTATTCTGAAGACATATCCACATGTATGTTTATTACAGCATTGTTCACAATAGCAGACTTGGAACCAACACAAATGCCCATCAATGATAGACTGGATAAAGAAAATGTGGCATATACACACTATGGAATACTATGTAGCCATAAAAAACGATGACTTCATGTCCTTTGCAGGGACATGGATGAGTCTGGAAACCATCATTCTCAGCAAACTGACACAAGAACAGAAAACCAAACACCGCCTGTTCTCGCTCATAGGCGGGTTTTGAACAATGAGAACACATGGGCACAGGGAGGGGACCATCACACACTGGGGTCTGTTGGAGGATGGAGAGCTAGGGGAGGGGCAACAGAGGGCGGGGAGGTTGAGGAGGGATAACACTGGGAGAAATGCCTGATGTAGGTGATGGGGAGATGGAGACAGCAAACCACCATGGCATGTGTGTACCTATGCAACGATCCTGCAAGATCTTCATATGTACCCCAGAACTTAAAGTACAATTAAAAAAAATACAAAAAAAAAAAAAAGGCACAGTTGATCAGACCCCCAAAGCTGTTCTTGGGATCACCTTCGGAAATAATGCAGCAATTATCATCATATCAACTTCCCTTTTTACAATGGACAACTTTTTTTTTTCCAGGATATACTACACATCTCTTCCAGTTTAAGCTTCGAAAGACATGCTTTTATCAAACACCTTCACCTGTCTAGAGTATACAGTTACTTACTCTTCTCAATTTTTGTTGTAATTCATATTTTTAGAAATTTTCCACATTGTTATCAGTAGTATTCGATTATATGGATATACCACAGTTTGTTTAACCATTCACGTACTGAAGAACATCTGCATTGTTTTCAGTGTCTAGCTATCGCAAATAAAACTGCTGTGGACATTTGTGTAAGGTTTTTGTGTAAACATAAACTTTTTATTTCTTTAGTATAAATGCCCAGGATTATAGTTCCTGGGTCACATGGCGGCAGCATGTTTAATATTTTAAGAAACTTCCTGCCTTCCAGGGTGTCTATATATTTTTAGATTCCAAACAGCAACATATGATTGATCCAGTTTTTCTATAAACTTGTAATCACTTGGTTATAAGCTATTTTGGTTAGTGTATATCTCATTGTGGTTTTAATTTGCATTCTTCCAATGGCTAGTAATTTGATCTACTTTCATGTGCTCATTTGCCATATCCTCTTTGACCAAATGTCAATGTTTTTCACTCATATTTTAACTAGACTTTTTTTAACTGTTGATTTTGAGTTTTTAGATATTCGTCGTTTGTAAGGTATATTGGTTGCAAATATTTTCTGCCCTCTGTAGATTATCTTTTTATTTATTTAAGAGTCTTTCACGTGGTACCAGTTTTAAATTTTGATAGTCTAATTCATCAATTTTATTATTTATAAATTATCTTCATTGCTTAGTTAAGAAAACCTTTGCCTAGCTCTAAACCATAAAAATTGTTCTGACTTTTTTCTAGAACTTTTATATTGTTATGTTTTACATTTAAATTTATGGTCTATTTTGAGTTAATTTTTTTATAGAAGTTGTGAGACTTGGGGTAAATTAACTTCAAAATATTAATTGGAGGTTTTACATCTTCTTCTATTTTATGGCAGAGATTGTATAGAATCAGTGTGAATTTTTCTTTAAATATTTTGTTGAATTTTCCAGTGAAACCATCTGTGCCTGGAGATGGTTTGGGGGAAGAATTTTAAAATTATATATTCAACTGTATTAGTAGTTATAGAGTTATTAAAATGATCTGTTTTGTATCAGATGAGTTGTGGTAATTTGTGTTTTTCAAGGAATTTATCCTCTTTGTTGGCAGTACTGTTAGGTCCTATTTCTTTGCTGGTATTATATCTAATTATTTATCAATTTTTGAGAGTGGTGTTGAAGCATCCAAGTG
>PVKP010018497.1:33424-44257 GCA_004027715.1 Plecturocebus donacophilus | reverse complement strand
ACATTGTGATCACTCAGAGACTATATAATTAGACTTGTTAGGCAGAATTACATATAAAAAAAACTGGGGAAGAGCCCCAGAAACCAGAATTACCAAATGATTATGTAGGTCAACCAGTTCATCTTTTATAGTATGTATAAATCTCTCCTGTGACAAGAAATTGAAACCATAAGATGCTGCCTATATCATCTTCAGGGTTTCATCTGATAGCAGGATTTCTTTTCAGACCAAGTCTGGCTTCCTATAAATGATAAATATTGGCTCTACTATAGTATCTGGAGGCAAATAGCATGGTTTCCTCCTTCCCTAGAAAGTATTTAAAATATTTGGTAACAGCCAGCAGTTTGCACCCAAATCATCTTTCTTCCTTAAAACCCTGGCTTATTTAAAACAGCAATTTTCTTTCAGTTCTAATTGATAGACTATGGCTTACTAAAAGATATATTTTATCATTTGTATTGTAAATATAGAATACTATAAGCTTTCTTTTTGAAAAATAAAAATAAATCAAGGAACTTTGGGGAAGTTCTTTGGTCAGGATATGTATATGTATTTAAAAAATGGAAGAATAGGCCATAAACATTTTAATGGTTACCTACTGGGGAAAAGAAGGAGTAGAGTAGAGAGAACTGGAATGAAGGCTAGACTCCTTTGAATATTTGTTTTGTAGATTTGACTTTTGAACCATGTAAATATATTATAAATGAAATAAAAACTTTAAAAAACCAATCCCTAAAAATTAAGAGTAACATGAAACTGAGTGGCAGCATACCCATTCATTAGAGAGGAACTATTTTGAGTGACTTTAAAACAGTAATTTTTTGGTATATACTTAATAAGATATACCCTGAGAAAAATAACTGCAAAATAAAAACAAAACCCAAATGTTTTCAGTAAATAATCATATTAATTACAGTGACAGACACGCTATTGTGTAATTGTTGTGTGTGTAGTGCTGGCTAAAACAAATTAGCATACTGATGTCACTGAGAACTAATACATTTGGCATGGGAGAAAGAAGACAGAAATGCAGGCTGGGCGCAGTGGCTCTCGCCTGTAATCCCAGCACTTTTGGAGGCTGAGGTGGGTGGATCACGAGGTCAGGAGTTCACGACCAGACTGGCCAACATGGTGAAACCCTGTCTCTACTAAAAAATACAAAAATTAGCTGAGCATGGTGGCTCGTGCCTGTAATCCCATCTACTTGGGAGGCTGAGGTAGGAGAATTGCTTGTATTGGGACCAGGGAGGCGGAAGTTGTAGTGAGCCAAGATTGTACCACTGCACTCCAGCCTGGGCAACAGACCAAGATTCTGTCTTAAAAAAAATAAAAAAATCATCACCAGCTGCTAACATAAGAGAAAGGCCTCAGATAGATTGTATGTATCTTCTGGTGGTATATACCAGCAATATGAAATGACATTGCTGAAAATATTTTAAAGAATCAAAATCTCAGCCAGGTGCAGTGGCTTATGCCTTTAATCCCCCCACTTTGGGAGGCCAAGACAGGGGGGTCATTTGAGCTCAGGAGTTCAATGCCAGCCTAGGCAACATAGAGAGACCCCCTCTCTACAAAAAATAAAGTTAGCTGGGCATGGTGGTGCATGCCTGTGGCCCCAGCTACTTGAGAGGCTGATGTGGGAGGATCCTTTGAGCCCAGGAGGTTGACAAAGTGAGACCCTACTTAAAAAACAAAAACAATCAAAAAAATCAAACTCTGAATCTGATCAAGGATCTAACTAACAATTTAAAGGCAATATGAACAGGGGCAGAGGGGCATGTTAAATAATTCCATGGAGATGTAATCAGTAAAATCCATATTGTGTGAAATTCTAAATTAATGATGCCCAATAAAAATATAATGCAAGTCATATAAGTGATTTTATATTTGCTAGAAGCCACATTAAAAACAAAAAGAAACAAGTAAAATTAGTTTTAATAATGTTTATTTAATCCAAATAGATAAAATGTTACCATTTCAACATTCATCAACATAAAAATTATTAGTGAGATAATTTACATTATCTTATCATGCTGTCTTTGAAGTCTGGTGTGTATTTTAAATATACAGCCCATCTCAATTTAGACTAGTCACATTTCAGGTGGTCAATTGTCACATGTGGCTAGTGGCTTCTGTATTGGACAACATAGCTCTAAAGTACCAATAACCTGATTTCTTTAATAAACAGTTACAAAGTGGTAAAAGAAACAGGGGGAAACTTCTATATTAAAAGTGACCCAAGAGATATATTAATCAATTATACCATATGAATCAACTGGGAAAACATATACCAAATGAGTATTTGATGAAACAAAGTCTCAGTGTTAATTTTTTAGCTGTATTAATAGTAATATCGTATAGTACTAATAATTTTTAAAAGTCAATTAGAGATATATAATAAAATATAGATTAAATAATGTTTTGTATTTGTGTTGAGATAATTAGTGAGGGAAGGATTGCAGATGAAATGTGATTGTTCACGGGCTGATAACTGTTTAAGAGGGGCAATAGGGTTAAGGGATTCAAGCTACTCTCCCCACTTCTGTGAGTATTAACACTTCTTAATGCTTATTAAGTGTTAGAGACTGCTCTAAGGGCTTATAATGTACTGAATCAATCATCACAATAAGGAAGGTGCTATTTACAAATAAGGAAAGTGAGGCACAGAGATGTTAGGTGTCTTGCCCAAGGTCTAAGAAGTAGATGAGTCTAGATTCAAATCCAAGCAGTTTGTATTGAGAATTCCAGCTTGCAACCTTATAATCATTCTGATCCATGATCTAGTAAACTAAAAGCCCTGATTAGCTGACTACTCAGGCAAAGAAGTCAACTTAGATCACATCTGGCTAAGGTCTGTTCTAAATTAGAATAAAGATTTCCTCTAGGGTGTTTTTCTACCACTTAGATATGTATGCTTGTCATACATGTCTTATGTATACATATTCCTCTGTAGTTTCAAACCCCTAATTTTCTGAAGTATGTTTTAGATATTTCTGCTAATATGGCGAATGTGTGAGATAATGAGTTCATAAACATTATTGGTAATCACTTGACATGTGTGTAATTCAAACTGTAACCAATGTACTAGGTTTTGTTTTCTTTTTCCACCAAGAACTCAGCCCCAGGAAAAGCCTGAGAAGGCCGCTTACATTGAGGCCCTGTATAAGCAAGAAAGGACTAAGGCAGAGTTGCAACCTGTCTGCCAAAGAGAAAAACATATGCCCACACATACAAAGAACCTTTTGGCAGTCGCTGAAGACTTAACGGTTTAAGGCATAAAGAAATCTGTCTATTTGCTGCACATGGCTAGCCAGTTATCCCAACACCATTTATTAACAGGGAATCCTTTCCCCATTGCTTGTTTTTGTGAGGTTTGTCAAAGATCAGATGGTTGTAAACGTGTGGCATTGCCTCCGAGGCCTCTGTTCTGTTCCATTGGTCTATATCTCTGTTTTGGCATCAGTACCATGCTGTTTTGATTACTGCAGTCTTGCAGTATAGTTTGAAGTCAGGTAGCGTGATGCCTCCAGCTTTGTTCTTTTTGCTTAGTATTATCTTGGCTATGCAGGCTCTCTTTTGGTTCCATATGAAGTTTAAGGTGGTTTTCTCTAGTTCTGTGAAGAGGGTCATAGGTAGGTTGATGGGGATAGCACTGAATGTATAAATTACTTTGGGCAGTATCAGACTGGACCCCTTCCTGACACCTTACACTAAAATTAACTCCAGATGGATTAAAGACTTAAATAAAAGACCTAATACAATAAAAACCCTAAAAGAAAACCTAGGCAAAACCATTCAGGACATAGGCATAGGCAAGGACATCATGACTAAAACACCAAAAGCACTGGCAACAAAAGCCAAAATAGACAAATGGGACCTAATTAAACTCCAGAGCTTCTGTACAGCAAAAGAAAAAATCATTAGAGTGAACTGGCAACCAACAAAATGGGAAAAAATGTTTGCAATCTACCCATCTGACAAAGGGCTAATACCCAGAATCTACAAAAAACTAAAACAGATTTACAAGAAAAAACAAACAAACAAACCCAACCAAAAGTGGGGAAAAGATATGAACAGATACTTTTCAAAAGAACACATATAAGTTTTACAAAAAACATATGAAAACATGCTCACCATCACTGGTTATTAGAGAAATGCAAATCAAAACCACATTGAGATACCACCTCATGCCAGTTAGAATGGTGATCATTAAAATATCTGGAGATAACAGATGCTGGAGAGGATGTGGAGAAATAGGAAAAATTTTACACTGTTGGTAGGAGTGTAAATTAATCCAACCATTGTGGAAGACAGTGTGGCACTTCCTCAAGGACCTAGAAATAGAAATTCCATTTGACCCAGCAATCCCATTACTGGGTATATACCCAAAGGATTATAAATCATTCTATTCTAAAGACACATGCACATGTGTTCATTGCGGCACTGTTTACAATAGCAAAGACCTGGAACCAACCCAAATGCCCATCGATGACAGACTGAACAAAGAAAATGTGGTACATATACACCATGGAATACTATGCAGCCATAAAAAATGATGAGTTCGTGTCCTTTGTAGGGACATGGATGAATCTGGAAACCATCATTCTCAGCAAACTGACACAAGAACAGAAAGTCAAACACCGCATGTTCTCACTCATAGGTGGGTGTTGAACAATGAGAACACAGGGACACAGGGAGGGGAACATCACACACTGGGGTCTGTTGGTGGGGACCAGCGGGGTAGGGAGGTTGGGGCAGACCTCTGAGGGGAAGTGGGGGGGTAGGGAGGTTGGAGAGGGATAACATGGGAAGAAATATATAGGTGACAGAGGGATGGAGGCAGCAAACCACATTGCCATGTATGTACCTATGCCATGTATGTACCTATGTATCTGTACATGTATCCCAGAACCTAAAGTACAATAAAAAATTTAAAAAAAGAAATCTGTCTAATTATTAACTTATCCCCATGTTAACCAAGTAGATATTTCAGTGGCTATACATGATAAAGAATACAGACTTTACAGATTGGTGCAGGAAAGTTCCTAAACAAACAAAGCAGCAGCACCAGCAACAACTGCAACAACAAATACCAGAGAAGGGATTTGTTTTGATTTCCAGAGGAGCCACATTATATTATTTAAAATAACTGCTTTTCAACAAAAAATTGTAAGACACACAAAGAAACAGGAAAGCAAGGATCATACACAGTAAAAAATAAAGCAATCAATAGAAACTATCCCCAAGGAAGTCAAGGCATTGTACTTATGAAACAAAGACATCAAGGCAGCCATTATAAATATGTTCAAAGACCTAAAGAAAACCATGTATAACGATTTAAAAGAAATTGTGAGAATGATATTTCACTAAATAGAAATTTTGGAGTTGAAAAGTATAATAACTGAAATAAATGTATCAGTAAGACATAACAAATTTAAACACATGTTCACCTAACGAAAGAGTCTCATAATGCAGGAAGCAAAAATTTATAAAACTGAAGGGACAAAGAGATAATTCAACAGTAATAGAAAGAGTGAACTAAATCTTTTAGAAAACAGAAGGAAGGAAATAATGAATATTAGAATGAGATAAAATAGAGAATAGAAAAATAGCAGAGGAAATAAAAAAGGCAAAAGTTGGTTATTTGGAAAGATTAAAAAATGGCAAACTCTTAGCTGGAGTGACTAAGAAAAAAAGAGAGAAGACACAAATTACTAAAATCAGAATGAAAAAGAAGACATTCCTACTGACCTTAAAGAAATAAGACGATTATAAAGGAACACTATGACCAATGGTATGTCAACTTAGATGAAATGGACAAATTCTTAGAAAGGCATTAACTTCCAAAACTGACTCAGTTTAACATAGAAAATCTGGATAGATCTCTAACAAGTAAACTTCCCACAAAGAAAAGCCTGGGTTCAAATGGCTCAATGTGAATTATATCAAACACTTCAAGAAAAATGAACAGCAACCCTTCACTAACTCTTTGAGAAAATAGAAGGGAACAATTCCAAACCCACTTTATGAGACCAATACTACCCAAACTAGACAAAGATATCAGAAGAACACTACAGACCAGTATCCTTACGAATATGGACACAAAATTCTCAACAAAATATTAGCAAAATGGATTCAGCAACAAATAAAATGCAACATATGCTACAGCCAAACGGGAATTATCTTAGGAACACAAGGTTTATGTAACATTAAAAAATCAACCAAGAGATTAAAGAACAACAACTGCACAATCATCTTAATAGATTCAAAAATATATTTGACAAAATTAGTTAAACTAGAAATAGAAGCAAACATCATCAACCTGAGAAAGAATCTCTATGAAAATCTACATCTAAAATCATACTTAATGGTAAACAGCTGAATGCATTCCCCCTGAGATCATGAACAAGACAACAATATCCCTTCTCACGTTTCTTTTTCTTTCTCCATTATTTTTTTCTTCTGTGTTTTTGGAGATAGGATCTTGCTCATCACCCAGGCTGGAGTGCAGTGGTGCAATTTCACTCACTGCAACCTCCATCTCCTGGGTTCAAGGGATCCTCCCATCTCGGCCTCCCAAGTAGCTGAGATTACAGGTATGCACCACTACACCTGTCTAATTTTTGTATTTTTTTAGTAAAGACAGGTTTTCACCACGTTGGCCAGGCTGGTCTCAAATTCCTGGCCTCAAGTGATCCTCCCACCATAGCTTTCCAAAATGCTGGGATTACAGGTATAAGCCACCACACCCAGATGTTCTTTCTCATTTCTATTTAACATTATATTGTGTGTTTTCACAAGGGAAGTTAGACAAGAAAAAGAAATACAGGGTATCCAGATTGGAAAGGAGAAAGCAAATTTCTATTTGCAAATTATGTATACAGATAACGTTATCTTGCATATAAAAAACTCTAAGAAATCCATACATATACACACACACAATTTAGTTCTATTAGAACTAATAAGCTAATTTAGCAAGGTTCCGAATACAAGATCTATATGTGTGTATGTAAGTCAATTTGTATATACTACCAATAAATATTTCACAAAGAAATTAAGCAAAAATTCATTTATAATAGCAAAAATAAGAAAACACAGGAATTAAGTTAACAAAAGATGTGTAAAACATGCACACTGAAAACTATAAAACTACAAAACTGAAGGAAACTAAAGAATACATAAATAAATGGGAGGACAACCCATGTTCACGTGTGGAAGACTTAATCTTGTTAACATAGCATTCCTCTCCAAGTTAATCGACAGATTCAACATAAGACTTAACCAAATTCCATCTGGCTTTTTCTTTTCTGAAATGAAAAAGCTGATCCTAAAATTCATTTGGAAATAAATTAGATTTTCAAAACAATATTGAAAAAGAAGAAAGTTGAGGCACTCATACCTCCTAATTTCAAAACTTACTTCAAAGCTACAGTGCTCAGGACAGTAGGGTACTGAATCAGGATAGACATTCACATCAATAGAATAGGACTGACAGTTTAGGAATAAATTCCTATATTAATGGTCAGTTGATTTTCAATAAGGGTACTAAGACAATGAGTAGAGAATAGTCTTTTCAACAAACAGTGCTGAGACAACTTAATATTCACATGTCAAAGAATGAAGCTGAATCACTACCTCAGACCATAAACAAAACTTAATTCAAAATGGGCTATAGGCCTAAATGTAAGAACTAAAACTATAAAACTCTTAGAAGGAAAGGCAGATGAACATCTTCATGACCTTCGATTTGGTAATGAATTATTAGATATGACTCCAAAAGCATAATAGACAAATAGACAAAAGACAAGAACAGATCATTTGGACTTCATCAAAATTAAAAACTTCTGTGCTTCAAGAGACATCATTCAAAACTCAAAAAGGCAACCAAAGAATGTGAGAAAATATTTACAAACTATTTATCTGAAAAGGCATTTGTATTTAGAATATATAAAGAATCCTAACAAGTTAAACATAAAAAGACAAATAACCCAATTAAAAAATGTACAAAAGATTTGAATAGACACTTCTCCAAAGGAGATACACAAATGGCCAATAAGCATGCTCAAGAGAAGCCGTTCAAGGTCCTTAGTAATTAGGAAAATAAAATCCATAAGATATAGTAAGATACCACTTCACACCCAAAAGATGTGTATAATCAAAAAACCCAGACAATATCAAGTGTTGTTGAAGAAGTAGAGCAACTGCAATGCTCATAAATTGGAGGTGGGAATGTAATATGGTGCAGCTGCTTTGGAAAACAATCTGACAGTCCCCCAAATGGTTTAACATAGAATTATCATATGATCCAGCAACATTCCAATCCTAGGTATATACCAAGAGAAATGAAAACATATGCTCACATAAAAATGTTTACACAAGAATAGGAGAGATCCAAGATGGCCGATTAGCAACAGCTCAGGAATGTAGCTCCCAGTGAAAGTGCAGAGAACGAGTGGACGCTGCACTTTCCGACGAATTTTTGTTGCCCACAGACCAGGAGGTTCCCGGCAGAGGAGCCACACGGGTCGCCAGCGCGACTCTTTTGGCCGGCGCGGCTGTTTTGCCGGTGCCCCAGCGTGATGCATCCCGGTGCAGAGTATACGGGACGGTCGGGCTTGGCTGGTCCCATCCCCACAAGGAGAACAGCAATTGGAAGCCTGAGGACTGAGAGTTTCACAGCTGGGAAGGTCTGGCTCTGTGGGGAACGAGCATCTGCCAAAGGAAAACTAAGAAACAGAAAAAACTTCATCACCGGGCGGAGAGAGATCCAAGATGGCCAGGTAGCAGCAGCTCAGGATTGTAACTCCCAGTGAAAGCGCAGAGAGCAAGTGGATGCCGCAATTGCAGACGAATTTTTGATGCCCACAAACTGGGAGATTCCCGGCGAAGGAGCCACACAGGTCGCCAGCGTGACTCTTTTGGTCGGCGCGGCTGTTTTGCTGGTGCCCCAGCGTGCCGCTTCTCGGTGCAGAGTATATGGGACTGGGTGCCCTGTCGGGCTCCGCTGGTCCCATCCCCACAAGGAGAACAGCAATTGGAAGTGCTGAGGACTGAGAGCGAGCATAGCTGAACCCGGGAAGGCCCACCTCTGTGGGGAAGGGGCATCCGCCGAAGGAAAACTAAGAAACAGAAAAAACTTCATCACCAACAAGCCAGACGTCCACTCAGAGACCCAATCTGAAAGTCAGCAATTACAAAGACGACAGGTGGATATCCACAAAAATGGGAAGAAACCAGTGCAAAAAGGCTGAGAACACCCGAAATCAGAATGCCTCTCCTCCTACAGGGGATCGCACCTCCTCATCAGCAAGAGAACAAGGCCTGACAGAAGATGAGTGTGACGAACTCACAGAATCAGGCTTCAGAAGGTGGATAATAAGAAACTTCTGTGAGCTAAAAGAACATGTTCTAACTCAATGCAAAGAAACTAAGAACCTTGAAAGAAGGTTTAATGAAATGCTAACGAGAATGGACAACTTAGAGAAGAATATAAGTGAATTGATGGAGCTGAAAAACACAACACGAGAACTTCGCAAAGCATGCACAAGTTTCAACAGCCGAATTGATCAAGCAGAAGAAAGGATATCAGAGGTCGAAGATCAACTCAATGAAATAAAACGAGAAGGCAAGATGACAGAAAAAAGGGTAAAAAGGAATGAACAAAGTCTCCAAGAAATATGGGACTATGTGAAAAGACCTAATCTACGTTTGATAGGTATACCTGAATGTGACGAAGAGAATGAATCCAAGCCGGAAAATACTCTTCAGGCTATTATCCAGGAAAACTTCCCCAACCTAGCAAGGCAGGCCAATATTCAAGTCCAGGAAATACAGAGAACACCACAAAGATATTCCTCAAGAAGAGCAACCCCAAGACACATAATCGTCAGATTCACCAGGGTTGAAATGAAGGAGAAAACGCTAAGGGCAGCCAGAGAGAAGGGTCAGGTTACCCACAAAGGGCAGCCCACCAGACTCACAGCAGATCTCTCAGCAGAAACCCTACAAGCCAGAAGAGAGTGGGGGCCAACATTCAACATCCTTAAAGAAAAGAACTTTCAACCTAGAATTTCACATCCAGCCAAACTAAGCTTCATAAGTGAAGGAAAAATAAAATTTTTTGCTAACAAACAAGTACTCAGAGATTACATCACCACCAGGCCTGCTTTACAAGAGCTTCTGAAAGAAGCACTACAGAAAGGAACAACCAGTATCAGCCATTCCAAAAACATAATAAAAGGTAAAGAGCATCACCATAATGAAGAATCTACATCAACTAATGGGCAAAACAGCCAGCTAGCATTACCAGAAGCTGCAATTTTCGTCTCTGATAAAACAGACTTTAAAACAACAAAGAGGGACATTACATGGTGGTGAAAGGATCAATGCAACAAGAAGAGCTAATGATCCTCAATATATACACACCCATTACAGGAGCACCCAGATACATAGGGCAAGTTCTTAATGACTTACAAAGAGATTTAGACTCCCACACAATAATAGTGGGAGACTTTAACATTACACTGTCAATATTAGACAGATCAATGAGATAGAAAATTAACAAGGATATCCAGGACTTGAACTCAGACCTGGAACAACTAGACTTAACAAATATTTACAGAACTCTCCTCCCACAAATCCACAAAACATACATTTTTCTCAGTATCGCATTATACCTATTTTAAAAGTGACCACATAATTGGAAGTAAATCACTCCTCAGCAATTGCATAGCATTTCACAGGTTTAAATAAAATATTGGTTGGCTGCTTATTTGTTATTTTCATCCCCTATTCCTTCCTGTCTCCATTGTTAAGCACAATTATTGGCATAAA
>PVKP010018497.1:0-33324 GCA_004027715.1 Plecturocebus donacophilus | reverse complement strand
GTTCTCTCTCCCTCTTTCTCTTCCTCTTTCTTTCTTTCATTCTTTTTTTCTTTCTTTTGCTGTTTCTTTCTTTCTTTCTCCTTTTCTCTCTTTTTCTAAAAAAAAAATGTATACACAAATGTATTAGCATCATTAATTGCCCCAAATCGGAAACAACTCAAATACTCATCAACTGACAAATGGATAAGAAGTATGTTTTATATCCATACAACTGGAATATTAGTTAGCCATAAAAAGGAATAAATGTTGACACATGCTACAACACATATAAACCTTGAAAATATTATGCTAAAATGAAAGAAGTCAGTCACGAAGGACCACATATTACATCATTCTATTTATAAGAAATGTCCAGAATAGGCAAATCTATAGAGATGAAAAGATTAGTGGTTGTCAGAGGCTGTAGGGAGGGGTAGTACAGAGTACTCCTAGTGGGTTTGGGGTTTCTTTTTGAGGGTGATGGAATGTTCTGGAATTCCATACAGTGATGGTTACAAACTCTGTGAATATGTTTAAAAGCCACTGAAATGTATACTTTATTAATTTTATGATATATTAATTATATCTTAGTAAAAGTGTCATTAAAAATACTGCCAGAAAGATAATCTTTTTCTTCCTTCCCAGGGGAAAATCAGGTAAATAAGCATAACAAAATCAGAGGTTTGTGTTGTGTGAAGAATGAATGAAATACTGATTGTAGAATGTGGAAGTGTGAATTAAACTTTGAAACATAAAACTGCTTCTGAAGTTTGGATACTTTTCCCCAAAACCTCATGTTCAAAACTGATCCCCATGTTGGAGGTGGGTCCTAACAGGAGGTGTTTGTGTCAAGGAGCTGGATCCTTCATGAAAGGCTTAGTGCCATCCTCGTGGTAATGAGTGAGTTCTCTCTCTATTATTAATAGTTCTCCTGAGAGCTGGCTGTTAAAAAGAGCCTGGCACATCCCCTCTCCCTCTCTTGCTATGTGATCTCTGCACACACTGGCTCTCTTTCCCCTTCCACTGTGAATGGAAGCAGCCTGAGGCCTTGACAAGATGCAGATACTGGCAGTATGCTTCTTGTACAGCCTGCAGAACTCTGAGCCAAATAAACCCCTTTTCTTTATATATTATCCAGCCTTAGCTATTCCTTTATATGGCAACAAACATACTAAAACAATTTCTAAGAATGTTGAGGCCATTTTGATTTTGGTGAAAGTAAATTCACTTAAGTATCCTTTATTCAGAAACTGAACTTTGTCAAGCTGAAGAAACTATACTATAAGTAAAGTTTTATTTTTATTGCAAAAAGTTCCTAGGCAGCTAAAAGAGTACCCACTTATTTCAATTTCACCATCCCAGACCAACTCTATTCATAATTTAGACAAATAAAAACAGAAACCTATCCAGAAATTGTTGATTCTAATACACTGATGCATACAATGGAAACCAGAAACCATAAGCCTCATATTCTTTACTTCAAAGACACCGAGAAAATAACATTAAGCCACGCTGATGTAAAAGTTTCTTTTTGATAGAGCTCGACAAAGTAAAAATTAGCTCATAGTGAGAAAGCAAAACTCCGCCCTTCCACACCTCAAACTAGAACAGGAGACATAGATAAAACCAACTGAAAAGTTAACAGCAAACAGTATTTCTTCCAAGGTCATTCTGCAGCTGTAAAATGTCACAATTAACTGTTTTGAGCAACTACTGCTTTCTTACTCATTATGACACCTTGTCTTTTAAAGTCATAGGCTGTCAGATGTTTTGTAGTCTGACATATCAGAAAGAATGAAAGTGACTTTGATGCTAAGAAGAAGTTTTGATTTGCAACCCAGAAGCAGACTTTCACAAGAGGTTTCTGAATATGTCATTTTACATTAACTTTGTATTTTCCAAGGAAATAGGACCCCAGGTCCATTATGCAATCTGGATGTGGTTATGACATTTTACATAGAGCCTACTTTGCTTTAAGTCTATCACATCACTGATCTCACTGAAATTTCAACAGAATTCCCCCTTCGTAAAAATTATATAATAACCCAGTGGGTGCCATGGGTCATGCCTGTGATTCCAGCACTTTGGGAGGCTGAGGTGAGCAGATCACTTGAGGTCAGGAGTTGAAGATCAGCCTGGCCAACATGGTGAAACCCCATCTCTACTAAAAATACAAAAATTAGCTGGACATGGTGGTGGATGCCTACAGTCCTAGCTACTAGGAGGCTGAGGCACAAGAATCTTTTGAACCTGGGAGGTGGAGGTTGCAGTGAGCCAAGATCATGCCACTGCACTCCAGCCTGGGTGACAGAGATAGAGCAAGACTCTGTCTAAAAAACAAAACAAAACAAAAAATTGTATCATAACCCTATTTCTTCCTTTGTCTGGTATAAGGTGTCCCTCATGTCCCTCTTTGCAAGGAGCCAACAATACTAAAAACTTTGGCCTGGTGGTCTTTGATTGAGTAGGACTATTTCTATTAACTTTTATATCATTATAAAATGATAAAAATCTCATTTGCTTTTAAAGGCTTCTTATTATCTCCTCTTCATCTTGGGGCTATTCTTATCTAGTTATTTGTCGTTAGGAAATTATTAAGTTGTTTACCTAAAGTTACAACATATATACTGGTATTATAATACTCACTGTCCATGACCTCACTCGTTTTAGTTTGTGACTTCACTAGCATTTAAGTATCTTAATCTTACATATGTCAGAAAGTATCAAGACTCTGCCGGGCGTGGTGGTCTGCGCCTGTAGTTCCAGCTACTCAGGAGGCTGAGGCAGGAGAATCGCTTGTACCTGGGAGGTGGAGTTGCAGTGAGCCGAGATTGCGCCACTGTACTCCAGCCTGGGTGTCAGAGCAAGACTTCATCTAAATAAAAAAGTAACAAGACTCTTTGTCTTGATGTGTGCTTTTTGGTCTGATTATGATAATCATGTAATAAGAGTTCTTCATCAATCTTCTATAGTTTCTTTGTTAGATGTATCCACTAAAAAACATATACCTGTAAAATAAAGTCATTTAGCACTGAAATTCCTTCTTTTAAAAAACTATGCTACAAAAAAAACACTAATTGAAAATGTCCGCAGGGCTCAGTGGCTCACAAGTGTAATCCCAGCACTTTGGGAGGCCAAAGCAGGCGGATCACCTGAGGTCAGGATTTTGAGACCAGCTTGGCCTACGTGGTAAAACCCCATCTCTACAGAAAATACAAAAATTAGCGAGGCATCGTGGCAGGCACCTGTAATCCCAGCTACTCGAGAGGCCAAGGCAAGAGAATTGCTTGAACCTGGGAGGCAGAGGCTGTGGTGAGCTGAGATTGTGCCACCACACTCCAGCCTGAGCAACAGAGTGACACTCTGTCTCAAAAAAAAAAAGAAAGAAAGAAAATTTCAACAACAGTTATAAGCAAATCAAGCAAATAAAAAAACTAACTAAATTAATAACTTATTGATAATAATTATCAAAGCATTGGTTCTATTCAAAGTAAAATTAAACTAAGCTATGTTCAGTATATATAATAAAAAGGATGCAAAATTTAAGGAAGAGCCAGACAGAATTAATCTTCTACCAGGGACTCCTTCTGTCAGAACAAAAATAAACTGTATGAATTGTACACCATGTCAAAAAGTATGCTATTTTCCTAAGGTTCATAGTTCAAAGTCTAAAACCATGAATATTTCTACCTTAAGTTTTTGAGTCTGAGCTATATGTTAAAAAACAATTTTAAAAAATCATTTCAGGCCAGGCATGTGGCTCATGCCTGTAATCCCAGTACTTTGTGAGGTTGAGGCAGGTGGATCTTGAGGTCAGGAGTTTGAGACCAGGCTGGCCAATATGGTGAAACCTCATCTCTACTAAAAATACAAAAATTGGCTAGGCACGGTGGCTCACTCCTACAATCCCAGCACTTTGGGAGGCCGAGGCAGGCGGATCACAAAGTCACCAGATCGAGAGCATCCTGGCCAACATGGTGAAACCCTGTCTCTACTAAAAATACAAAAATTAGCTGGGCATGGTGGCATGTGCCTGTAGTCCCAGCTACTCGGGAGGCTGAGGCAGGAGAATTGCTTGAACCCAGGAGGTGGAGGTTGCAGTGAGCTGAGATCGTGCCACTGCACTCCAGCCTGGTGCCTGGCAACAGAGTGAGACTCTGTCTCAAAAAAAAAATAGTTGGGCATGGTGGCAGGTGCCTGTAGTCCCAGCTACATGGGAGGCTGAGGCAGGAGAATCACTTGAACCTAGGAAGCGGAGGTTGCAGTAAGCCAAGATCACGCCACTGCACTCCAGCCTGGGTGAGAGAGCAAGACTCCATCTCAAAAAAAAAAAAAAATCATTTCAAAAATAGTATGTATAAGACCGAATCTCAGAATGTATTTTCTCATAGAAGCAAAAGTAAAAACCACATTTTACACAAAACATCTCTGGAATAAAACCATCTTTCAAAGGATAATTTTTAAAAACTTAAAAACATAATTCTCTTAAAAGCATAGTGAATACTTGTCAAAGATTTACTTAAGTCATTAATGAGGGATCAGCAGCTTGACAAGACAGGTTTAAAGGAGATACAAGAAACCAGTGTATAGATGGTAGAAAAAGGAATGCTGGAATAAGACTGCAAAATTAGATACAAACCTGGTTAATGTCCTACAGGACAGTAATAACATAACTCGGGATTATTTTTTATCCTAGCAAAAATAATTGCAATGTTTCAATCTTCTACAAGTTAATATCTAACTTTTAGGATCTGCATATTAATAGTAAATGGTAAGTCAAACAACATAACCCTTCCCTGCTATGTCAGACAACCCTTAGACAGGCTTGTTAAGACAGTGTTCTAATATGACTCTAAAATGACCTATGTTTATCTTTTGCCTTATTTCTAAGTTTTGGATACTTTTTCATATGATAAAAAGTTTCTGATTTTTATTTTTTCTGGAAAAATCAAGTGGATTCAGTACTCAAAATAAGAAACCTTGAAATAAAATATCTAAACCAATTTAAACTCATCTTAAGACTATTTCCACAATGTTGATGTACTCTTGGTATTTTTTTAATGGCACAGTATTTGGGTCTTACAATGCAGCACAAGCATCAGACTATGTGATGAAAGGATAGTTTATCATTAGTAATTATGATGTAACTATCTGGCTAGATTAGAGCTGCCACCTCTGAGAGAAATGAAATCTGTTAAATTGATGCCACCAGCCCTGAGGCTACCATTCCAAACAAATAATCATTGTGAACTTGCAATTAACTGGCAACACTGAGAATCAGAGATAGTAAAATAGGCAATTTTCTCTGTATTCCTCATACCTACAATGGTAGATATTACCTTTACCAATTCTGTTTCTTCTGCCTGAAGGTGAAGATCTTCATCTGGCTGGGTAACCTCAGGGCTCTGATGGGATACAGGATAAGATCACTCAGTGACAGACTGCCTATGACCTATAGCACAGCCTCAACAGGCACCAGCAATCTACTGTGGATGCAGTGTATATGGGATGACTTCTTCTACTGTTTTACTTAGGGCTGAAATGAAAGTCCCAATGTAACATGCAATCATAATCTTTCACTTTGTTTGAGGCAATGACAAATACACATAAGATTGAAATATAACTGCTTTTAACAAAGAATCTATCAAAACAAAAATAAACTTATAACAGGGGGCCTTCAGACACTACATAATTCTGCCTTTTTATACTGGAATGAAATCTATTTCTCAGAAAGTATCTAACTTGCTCAGGAATAATATTCAAAACCTACTAACACTATCTGTTTTCTACAACTGAAAATCATTACAGTGTTTGGTGAGGGGACATAGCTCAGTAGTCACTCAGGAAATATTTCAGCAACTTCTTATAACATTGTTTTCTTCCAAAACTTAGAAACTATCTCCATGAGGGCCTGATTTTTTTTTTTTTTTTCTTTTTTGAGATAGTCTCTTGCTCTGTCACCGGCCAGGCTGGAGGGCAGTGGGGTGATTGTGGCTCACTGCAATCTCTGCCTCTCAGCTTCAAGCAATTCTCCTATCTCAGCCTCCTCGGTAGCTGGGATTACAGGCACATGCCACCATTCCCGGCTAATTGTATGTTTGGTTTTTTTTTTGTTTGTTTGTATGTTTGCTTTTTTTGTAGAGACAGAGTTTCTCCACGTTGCCCAGGCTGGTCTCGAACTCCTGGGCTCAGGCAATCCGCCCACCTCAGCCTCCCAAAGTGCTAGGATTACAGGCATAAGCCACCATGCCCAGCCCATGAGGGCCTAATTTAATAAATGAAATGAAATTTTACTTCACTTTCTAGTAGTAGTTATCCATTTTAGATTTTGTGCCATTTAAAAAAATCATGAATAATAGAGCAATATACTTAAAGATCATTAGGAAAAATGTTATGCTAACTCTCCCTCAACAAGTTGTTATCTAAAAAGAGCACAGATATTCAGTTTCTCGAAAATTAATGACGATGTGAATCCTCCATCTCTGATAAGAGACAGATTGATAGGGTGAAATATGACTAGACAAATAACATTATACCTAGTGATCACGTGCAACATTTTGGTTTTATTTATCTTTTCAAGGGTATGTTTTAAGAACTATTTACATGTTGCATGTTCTGGCTACAAAGAATAAAAGACCACAATCACGTGTTACTACAGATCATTACTATAACAAATTATATTTGTTGGTATTATTTTTCTTCTGAATCTATTTTTTAAAGTCACTGCTAAAACACAGCTTTTATCACATTAATACTAATCCCTAGTACACTCAAACGTACATACACATTTAAATGTCTTCAGGGAAACATTAAAAGATTCATCTTAAATATCTAATTTCCAGCTCTATCTGTCACAACTTTCCAACTTGAATCACAAGCTCACCCACTGTTCTCTGCCTCTGAAGCCTTGCCCTTAAACCCCTTTCTCACTGAAGTATTTTCAAAAACACTTTATGACAATTAAAATCCCACTTGTAATTCAATACCAGCTTAAATCTAACTATCCTCATGGGCTTTCCGTGACCAGGTTAGCCCACATTAGCATCCCATTTCTTTCTTTACATAGCACTCATCATTTTTATCATACTGATAAGCAACTACTATTCATCTAAATAATGTAATTATTACTTTTTTAAGTTTTGCCTCAATGAAACTGTAAATTCTCTACAGCCAAGCACTGTCTTAAACATATTCTTTCTCTCACTGTCATCTATTAAGCCTGATCACTTCTTAATGGGTAGAAAAGAGATCACTGAGAACGGCACAAGGGGAACTGTTCCTATGAATTAGGGCTAGGGTATGTGTTTGTGTACATATATTTTCCCTAAAATGTCCTAAATAAAATTTCCCAATTAAAAAAGATTCCATTCTGCTTTCCCATAAATAACTGACATTTCCTGGGAACAATACAAATTTAATATCAAAATTAAAGATGCCTGTCATAACTAACAACAGCTCAGATATTTTTTGAAAGATCATGTATCCTCATATTTGGTTAAGTAAGAATACTGCATCCCTCTATAGTTTACAATCTTTACTGTGAACCCAATTTTCATGGGTCTATTTAGTTGAGTTCCCAGAAGAGGTGTCGGTGAAACAGAGAAGTCACAAGCCTTCAGGGAAAGTAAACATACTCTCAAACCAAAACAGTAGGTCAAAAACAGGGAATCCCAACTTACCAGAGGTCCAACTGAAAAAAACACAGCAGCCATAATCTCTGCCTCTGTGTTTCCCTCTCTGGAAAGAGTGGCGTTTTGCAAAGACCTATCTAAGGAAGAGAAATAAGCCATGAAAAACAATCCTGCCTTGGGAATTTCAGACACACCAAGTTGGAATCCTGACATACAAGTGAGCATGACCTCCCTAAGGAAGCGCAGGAGTAACTCTTAAGATCAGTGAGGGATAAAGACCCTTGCTCCTGCAGAGTTTGAGATTTCAGCACTGTTAACTATAGTCACAACTAACAGACTAGCCATTGTACAAGGAACTTTAAAAATACTTTCTCATTTAATTTGTACATTAACCTAATAGGAATAACATTCCCATTCCACAGATGAGGAAACTGAGGCCTAGAAAAATTAAACTACCCAAGGCCATGCAGATACATAACTCCAAATCAATCTAATTCCAAAACTCACACACCTTTTCCACTGAATTAACATGCTAGGTGAAGTACAAGAAAATACTTCAATCTTTCTTTGCCACTCATCTAACAAATATTCTAAGAATCTTCTTTTCTTGCGTTTCCCATGAAGTCAATTTCCTAACATTTTAGATCTGTTTCATGTAAAGAGAACACTATGACTTCAAAATTTAAATGATATTGGAAATCTTGACTTATCCCTCCCAATCTGATATTCAAATAGATCTTTATCCTTTCTATATCAGGCAAACTTCAAAAAAAAGGAAGCAGGTATAATAATAGAAGAGACATGAAATTAGGTGCACAAAGCATTAAGTTATAGTCTTTTCATATTGAAAAAAAGCATATACCTAGTAAAAGTTTTACACTATGGGAGAATAGGGTGGCAGAGATTTTTTCCAGGGATGCTTGGTCACAGCTTTTCTACCTTTGGCTAATGATATCCATGGCCTTGCTGAGGCTGAGCTTGGTTCAAGAACCAGGAGTGCCTGATGTAGGATATCAAATGATATGGATTGTTAATATAAATTTTTCTAGGATGGTGATATTAGCTGTTAATATAAATTTTTCTAGGAGGGTGATATTAGCCTCACGAATAAAAGGGCAATGACAAAATAAGTACTGCGTTTTTGAGAAACTCCACCTTGTGCAAAAAGTGTTATAAGCAATTATATGATCCTCCAATTAGGGTCTTTGCTACGCTTAAACATGTTGAATCTGCTCCTTCCCTGAATGTGTACCTTGGTTCTCATAAGAATCAGCAGTAAACATAGTAGAACTTAATCTAACCTTACAGTTTCTAACAATAAGAAGCTCATCTGAAAAGATACTTGAAGTACTTAACCATTATTCTTTGAAAAACAAGAATATGAATATATAAAGTAAGGTTATCATGAATGCAAAGAATATTAGGGAAACAAAAATTAAATAGATATTGGTATACTGAAATTTATTGTCAGATTAATTTACTAACTCAAAGAGGAGACCAGGCTTTAGTTAAATCAAGAAAATATGTGAATATCTTGGCTGGGCACAGTGGCTCACAGCTATAATCTCAGCACTTGGGAGGCCAAGGCAGGCAGATCACTGATGTCAGGAGTTCGAGACCAGCCTGGCCAACATGGTGAAAATCCATCTCTACTAAAAATACAAAAAAATTAGCCAGGCCTGGTGGCACGTGCCTATAGTCCCAGCTACTCAGGAGGCTGAGGCACAAGAATTGCTTGAACCCGGGAGGTGGAGGTTGCAGTGAGCCAAGATCACGCCATTGCACTCTAGCCTGAGTAACAGAGCAAAACTCCATCTCAAAAAAAAAAAAGTGAGTATCTTAAAAATGTAGAGTGGTGTGTTGCAGGACACTGGCGTTTTCCTATGCACAATGAAAAGCTTTTGATGGAAGAGAAACAATGAGAAGTTGAGGGAGGAAAGCAGCGCAGTGTGGAGATAAAAGAGGTAAAGAATGAATAGTATGATGGGATACCTGTTTTGAAGCCTCAAGGTAACCAGTAAGTGGTTCTGCCTTATACAGCAGTTCTCTAGACTTTTTTTCATAGAGCCTTTTGCAAATGTAATGAAAATTATGACTCCTCTCCTGTTTCCTAATGAAAACACCCCATGTATAAGTAGAGGGGTCTTAAATCTGAGAATGCCAAAAACTCAATGGATATGCTTATTAAAAAGAAAATTCTTTGGCTCCATCCAAGATCGAAATCAGGATCTGTAGATGTGAGGCACAGATATATATAGCTTGAACAAGTACACCTTAAGAAATATTTAGTTTAATGTAATATGTTAACATATTAATTATATGTTAAATTACATAATGTTTTAGTTTTAGTGTAATATTTAATAAATATTGTCCTGATACGCAATAGGGATTCTGAAAGGTGAAGGAGTGGAAGGGGAGTGGAGAATGAGGAATTACTTAATGGGTATAATGTACATTATTCTGGGGATGGATACCCTGAAAGCCCTGATTTCACCACTATACAATCTATGCATACCAGTAAATCTTAACTTTTTGGGGGTATAGACTCATCTGAGAATCTGACCTTTTCCACAGAATAATGCACATGCATATATGATGTTGCATGTTATTTCAGGGAGCTTGAAAAGTCACTCTTGCTCCCAAGCCCATACACTCAACTGCAAGTTAAGAAGCCCAGTTTTACAAGGTTGCAAAGAAAAAAAATGAGGCAAGAATAATCATATTGTCCCTCCTCAAGCCCCCAAACACTAAAGCAGACCTACAAAGAACAACATGAGGCATTTTCAATTCCAAGAGTCTAGAGTAATGATTTTCTTCATCTTTAACATTTGTCAAGAATGACCTGAGTCATCATTTAAAAAATATTTGTAAATATTAATAAACTCCTTGACAATACTTCACGTAGAATATGCTAGTAACATAAGTTTAACAACCAAACTGCAATAAACATCTTGTTTTATTTTATATTTAGAATAAACAATATTTAACATTTAATATATTCAGCTTGATCTCAATTGTGTAAATATAATACAGAGAAAAAAGACTGCAAGTGAGTAAGCCAAAACTCTACTGACACCTCTGAGACCTGGGCCTGTAATGTTTACCATTCTTTCTGCTTTTCTGTACTTTCCAAGTAGACAAAAATAAGTATCTACATATACATAGGAGTCTGGAATAGGAATAAAATTCCAGAGTGGCGGGCCACATCTCCAGGTTTTAACCCTGGTTTGGCTACTGTAGAAATGTGACTACAGGCAAGTTACTTGAGCACTATGAATCAGCTATTAGTACTTAAGAGTAACCACACTATGTTTCTACTGTCCCCTTTGTCATTATGCAGAAGATATCTAGGACCATATTTCCCCAGCTATAATTTCCGTAGATATTTACAAGCTCTGTCTTTCAGACTATTGCAAAAGTATCCAGAGACTTAAGGAGAAACTTTACTTGTTTTGCTTCCTTGGCCAGTGTATTTAGAAACAATGAAAGGTCTATGTTTTTGCTAAGAATCTCAGCACCATGTACCAGTGCAGCATTTCCTGACCAATGCAATAATAACATCCTCATGTCGGGGAGTGACAAGTGATTAAAAGGTGATTACAGTATTTGAAATGCTACATTTCAGGAAAAGCTGCCTCAGTTACCGAAGAGTATCGCAAGTACCCTGATGTGAAACCTAGTTCTATCCCTGCCAGTTCAGAAGCCAGAAAGGACATGCTCCTGCCAACCTCGCCCGCTTTCCCTAACTGCTCTCCTCTACCCACTCCGAGAGAAGCCAGAAAGGACATGCTCCTGCCAACCTCGCCCGCTTTCCCTAACTGCTCTCCTCTACCCACTCCGAGGATCCCCTCCAGGGCCAGCAAGGCGCCTGGCTGGGAAGATAGGAAAAGTAGGGTTAGGGGCCCGTCCGCCCTACTCGAATCCCAGCTCACACCCCGCGCCTGGCTCTTTTTAACACCAGTGCCTACAGGTCCGTCAGGAAGGAGGTTCCCGGGTTCGGACCCGGACTAGAAGGCCGCAGAGGGCACGGAGCCGGACCTACGAGGGAGACCCGCAGGAGATGGAGCCCATACTCGGGAAGGAGGCCCAGCCCCAATCACCTCAGAGGTGGGCGGGTCCGTTCTGGGACGGGGCTCTCAAGGTAACGGCCACGCCCCGGACGCCGTCGAGAGCCAAGCGCCAAGGGAGGGGCGGCGGGCTATCGAGGCCATGCGCCCGGGACATCAAGTACCTGGCGGCCGAACTGAGGACAACTGAGAGCAGTCGCAGAGCAGGGCGGGAACGCTTCCAGCAATGGCGGCGGCTCAGCGGCGCCGGCATCCAGGCAGGACATTGCGCCTGCGCAGCCGGAGCGTCGGAACTACAATGCCCAGAATCCTCAAAGCCTGAGCCCCCGCCCCTTTTGTCTGCGTTAGTAAAGGAATTGGCTCTTTGGGGGTGGTGCGAAAAAATTCAAATTGGGTAGACGGACAGGTGCGGTGGCTCATTCACTTCTGTAATCCCAGCACTTTGGGAGGCAGAGACGGGCGGATTACGAGATCAGAAGATCGAGACCATCCTGGCCAACATGATGAAACACCGTCTCTACTGAAAATACAAAAATTAGCTGAGCATGGTGGCGAGTGCCTGTAATCCCAGCTACTCGGAAGGCTGAAGCTAGAGAATCGCTTGAACCAGCGAGTGGGAGGTTGCAGCGACCTGAGATCGCGCCACTGCACTCCAGCCTGGCGACAGAGCTAGACTCCTTCTCAAAATAATAATTAATAATAATAATAATTGGTACACTTCTGTTGAGAAGTCTTCACTATGTGTCAAAAGCAATAGCACTAGAGATACAAGTAATGACACACCCTTGCCTTGGAACATTTAGGTGTGACTAAAGCCCTTGAGAGAACAGATAGATGTGATCCCGACAAATGTGTGGACAAGTGCTTGGAAACGCTTATTTCTGAACAATTCACTTTATGACAATTCCCTCAAAGTTGAAAGAGACAACAATTGATGACCATAATGCCAATCAAGTAGAATGGATATGAATGCCTGAAAATGAATTGGAAATTTTAAGGCCAAAATTCTTTAAAATACAAATAAACAAACTTTTTAAAATACAAATAGCTGTAGAAGTTCTCTTCAATGCATACAAATGATAATTCTTAAAACATAGTGACTGAAAGTATTTATTTGCAACAAATTTATTTGACCACTTACTCAAGGGCTGCTCCTCCAAGAGCTATATTAAGGTTTATTTACTTTCTTCCCTACCAAAGACAATATTTTTTGAGGATAGAAACTAGGTCTTGTGGAGTTTTTTTTACTCACAGTGCCTACTTAGAAGACTGCTTGCATAATGAATAAAACAAAGAAAGAATGAATGAATAATTTAGGACCTACCGTCCAACACACTTCTGCATATAGAAATGCGCACAGAATGAGGTACATCCTCTAAGGAGAGTGGCACTGAAGCATAATCAAAACAACAGGGTATTCTCAGGAGGATTGGAATGAAAAGAAATTTCCAGCGAAAAAGATTGCTCAAAATATTTATTCAATACACTCTGAAATTAGAAACTGAGCAAAATGTCTTTTGGAGATCCCAGTTCCCTTACATTCCCTGCAGATGAAGATGAGCCAAACAGAAGTCCAAAACTTAAAAATCACAAAACAAATAATAAAATAAGCCACTGTTAATACAAATCAGCACAAACAATAAACAGCAGAAATATATCCCCCAAAACCTCAGATGCAGAGCTCATTTGATTAACAATTTAAAATACCTGTATTTTAAATGTTTAAAGACATGATAGATGGAACGAAAAACATTGTCAAGAAACAACAGAATGTAAAATAAACCACCAGGAAAGTTTCAAAAAAATCATGTGGCTCTTTTAGAAATAAAATAATTAAGAGAGTAAATTAATATATCATAGATGAACAAATGTTCAATTTTATTGAATACCACATGAGGAAATTGTATATTAATTTTTTTTAAGAGTGTCTGTCTTTTATATTTCTGAAGGAAATCACCTGATACCTTCTTTAGGAGCTAGGTTTTTTGTTGTTGTTGTTTGTTTTTTCATTTAAGAAAAAAAAAAAAAAGCAGGTGGTGGGTGGGGTGGTTCAAGCTTCTAATCCCAGCATTGTGGGAGGCCGAGGCGGGTGAATCACCTGAGGTCAGGAGTTTGAGACCAGTCTGACCAACATGGGGAAACCTGGCTCTACTAAAAGTACAAAAATTAGCCGGGCATGGTGGCGCATGCCTGTAATCCCAGCTACACGGGAGGCTGAGGCAGGAGAATCGCGTGAACCTGGAAGGTGGAGGTTGCGGTGAGCCGAGATTGCACCATTGCACTCCAGCCTGGGCAACAAGCAAAAAACTCTGTCTCAAAAACAAACAAAAAAGCACCACCACAACAAAAAACAAACCCAGAGTGCAAAGATAGTGTTTCCCATTATAAGGAACGGAGAGAATTCAAAACAAAAGATTTTTAAAATGGTACTGCTAGGCCGGGCGCAGTGGCTCACACCTGTAATCCCAGCACTTTGGGAGGCCGAGGCGGGCGGATCACGAGGTCAAGAGCTCGAGACCAGCCTGGCCAACACGGTGAAACCCCATCTCTATTAAAAATACAAAACTTAGCCCGGCATGGTGGCAGGTGCATGCAATCGCAGCCACACGGGAGGCTGAGGCCGGAGAATCGCTTCAAACCAGAAGGCAGAGGTTGCAGTGGGCCGAGATGGCGCCACTGCACTCCAGCCTGGGCAGAAGAGCAAAACTGCGTTTCAAATAAATAAATAAATAAATGGCTCTGCTAAAGAAGGAAAGGGATAGTTTAGAGACCTTAAAAATTCAGTTAGATGATGTCCTCCAGCAATGTTTGGAAATTCAAGATCAAATAAAATGTAGGGAAAAAAATCATTCAGAATTTGTTACTGGCATAGAGAAATATTGGAAGAATAAAGAAGTGTATGGGGCTGAAATAGTTTTGAATAAAAACCTAATCATGTGTTATGGTACACCGTGTAGGATGTGTTGGCAAGCACATGGAGACCAAGGAGGCTAAAGGAGTCAAAGCGCCAGCAATTATGTGATAGCACAGAGTGGACTAACAAGTCATAGCAGTGCAGTTACAAAGTGGTAACAATTACAGGCATGAGCCACTGTGCCCAGCATAAGAATATATTTAATATAATTTACTTATAAAATATCCAAATTGAGGCAAAACCAAGCAGTATATTGTTTAGAGATACATACACATTTGGTTAAACTATAAAAAAAAATACAAAGAAATGTTTAACTCAACATTTAGGGTAGATTATTACTCGTACAGGGATAAAATCCAGGAAAGACAGACACACAGGTGACTTCAAAGATATTGGGAATGTTTTATTTCTTATTGGTAGGAGTACACTGTTGTTCAACTTGTAGTGATATTTATTATGGACATTTTCTGTGTGCATTATATATTTAATAATTTTAAAACTCTTAAAGAACTCTTCTGTGAAGGAAGAAACTAATGCTTTTGGGCTTCAAATGATAAACCAGTGGTTAAATCTTACTTGAAGGTAGATTTTGATTCAGACTGTAAAACTTTATGCTAACAATGAACTTCTTTGGAAGACAGAGTAGGCTGCCTTGCGAAACAATGAATTCGAATTCTTGGAGAAGTACAGGCAGACATTAGATGACTCCTTGCTTAGAATTTTTAAATATTGTCTTGGAAATTTGACTGCATGACCTGCAAGCTCCCTTCCACATAAGGATTTTGTGTTTACATGAATATTCCTTTCAATAATACATGTATTTTTCCTCCCATTGGGCAGGTAATAAATAGATTTGTATCCTCACAATGTGTTGTGAAATACTTCAGAATCAGTGACATTCAATAATGAGATGGTAGACTTTGGGAAGAGTGGAACGTAGTGGACCCCTCAAAAAGAAATCTGCACAAGGATGTGATATTGGGAAACTACAGGAACCTGGTCTCTGGGTAAGAAGAGTTTTGTTGTGACTTGCTATCTTTCTGTTGGACCAAATGGATCTTAGGATTCAGGGATTTATGAATACCTTATGAACCCTTATGGAGTAGTTCTATCCCCATTTCCAAGTAAAAACTCTGCTCTTGGTAAAGGGAAAAATTTATATTTTCATTGGCTTATCTTGAAAACTCCACCTAAGGACAATCCCTCAGACCTAGGACTGTCTCTCTTACAGTTTCTTTTCAGATACTTCAATTCTGCCTTTTTTAAAATTAAAACAATATATTTTTTGCCAACTCATATCGGTTCTGTGATGCAGCATATTTCGTTATTCTTGGGAGCACATCTTTGATCCCTTCCAACTACTTTTGTAATCATATGGAACTTCCTATATTGATCATGCCTTCCAAAACATTATGTTCACATAGAACTCTGGAATGGCTTTTTGTCACCACCATAGTGAAGTCCCATTTCCCTTTTCCTGAACAGGGCTTGCAGTTTCCAAACCAGACAAAATCTCCCAGTTGGAGAAAAAAAGGATTCTAGATGGTAGTGAGACAAATTTCAAGAAACTCCATCCAAATAGGTAAATGAGAATGAGGATAAGATTCATTATAAGTAACATCCTCAGTTGGTGTTCAAAAGTTATCTTTTGCCTGGTTAAAGTGGGTCACACCTGTAATCCCACCTGAGACAATCTTGGCAATCTAGTGAGACCCCCATCTCTAAAAAGAAAAGAAATTTAAAAATTTACCAGGTGTGGTGGCATGTAACTGTATTCCCAGCTACTCAGGAGGCTGAGGTGGGAGGATTGCTTGAAGCCAGGAGTTCAAGGCTGCAGTGGGCGAGGACTGCACCAATGCATTCCAGTCTAGGTGATAGAACCAGACCCTGACTCCCTAAAAAACAAGCAAACAAACAAACAAACCAAAACCCACAAACAAATCCCTTTTAGCAAAATACTTGCATGAGGTAATAAAAGGTATGTACCAAGTGCCTACAACATATGTCATGATGGAATACTAAGTGCTTCCCATGAAATTAGGTTCAAGATGAGTTTCCATCCACCATCACACTTCTATTCCACATTACACAATGTAAAGGGGCCTGCCCAAAGTCATAACATTGCTCACTGGGTAAGTCAAGAGAACCCAGTACAGCACTTTAGATCCTTCATTATAGTTTTGTACTAAAACTGCTCCTGTTATCCTTTGGACATGAGTCCCTTAAGTATTATCATTCAAATTCATGTACATTAGTCCATTTTCACACTGCTATAAAGAATACCTGAGATTGGGTAATTTACAAACAAAAGAGGTTTAATTGGCTCACAGTTCTGCAGGGGTGGGAAGGCCTCAGGAAACTTACAATCATGATGGAAGGCAAAGGGGAGGCAGGCAATTTCTTCACAAGGCAGCAGGAGAGAGGGTAGAGCAGGCAGGAGAAACTGCCACTTAGAAAACCATCAGATCTCATGAAAACTCACTATCATGAGAACAGGATGGGGGAAACCACCCCCATGATTCAATCACCTCCCACCAGGTCCCCCTCTCAACACATGGGGATTACAATTCAAGATGAGATTTGAGTAGAAACACAGAGCCAAACCATATTATTCTGCCCCTGGCCCCTCCCAAATCTCATGCCCTTTTCACATTTCAAAACAAATTATGCCTTCCCAACAGTCCCCCAAAGTCTTAACTCATTCCAGCATTAACCCAAAAGTCCAAGTCTAAAGTCTCATCTGAGACAAAGCAAGTCCCTTCTGCTTATGAGCCTGTAAAGTCAAAATCAAGCTAGTTACTTCCAAGATACAATGAGGGTACAGACATTGGGTAAATGTTTCCATTCCAAATGGAAGAAATTGGCCAAAACAAAGCAGCCACAGGCCCCATGCAAGTCCAAAATCTGGTAGGGGAGTCATGAAATCTTAAAGCTCCAAAATGATCTCCTTTGACCCTATGTCTCACATCCAGGGCATTCTGATGCAAGAGGTGGACTCCCAAGGCCTTGGGCAGCTCTGCCCCTGTGGCATTGCTGAGTACAGCCCCTGTGGCTGTTTTTACAGGCTGACATTGAATGTCTGCAGCTTTTCCAGGCACATGGTGCAAGCTGTTGATGGATCTACTATTTGGGAGTCTGAAGAATTGTGGGCCTCTTCTCATAGCTCCACTAGGCAGTGCCCCAGTAGGGATCCTATATGGAGGCTCCAACCCCACATTTCCCTTCTGTACTCCCCTAGCAGAGGTTCTCCATGAGGGCTCTGCTCTTGTAGCAGACTTCTTACTAGACATCCAGGTGTTTTCATACATCCTCTGAAGTCTAGGCAGAGGCTCCCAAAGCTCAACTCTTGTCTTCTGTGCACCTGAAAGCCCAATACTGCATGGAAGCTGGCAAGGCTTGGGGGTTACACCTGCTGAAGGAATAACCCAAGTTGTACCTTGGCCACTTTAACCATGACTGGAGGTACAGCAGCTGGGAAGTAGGGTACCATGTCCCAAGGCTGCACAGAGCAGCAGGGCCCTGGGCCTGGCCAGAAAAACCATTTTTCTCTCCTAGGCCTCTGAGCCTGTGATGGGAGGGGTTGCTGTGAAGATCTCTGTCATGCCCTGGAGACATTTCCCCATTGTCTTGGCAATAACATTTGACTCCTTGTTACTTATGCAAATTTCTGCAGCCGGCTTGAATTTCTCCCTAGAAAAGGGTTTTCCTTTTCTACCACATGGTCAGGCTGCAAATTTTCCAAATGTTTATGCTGTCACTTCTTGAACACTTTACTGCTTGGAAATTTATTCTGCCATATACTCTAAGTCCTCTCTCTCAAGATCAAAGTTTCACAGATCTCTAGGGCAGGGACGAAATGCCACTAGTCTCTTTGCTAAAGCATAGCAAGAGTGACCGTTTCTCCAGTTCCCAATAAGTTCCTCATTTCTGTCTGACACCACCTCAGCCTGGACTTCATTGTCCACATCACTGTGAGAATTTTGGTCAAAACCATTCAAGTCTCTAGGAAGCTCCAAATGTTCCCACATCTTCCTGTCTTTTTCTGAGCCCTCCAAACTGTTCCAACCTCTGCCCGTTACCCAGTTCCAAAGTTGCTTCCACATTTTCAAGTATCTTTATTGCAATGCCCCAAACTCTTGGTACTAATTTCCTGTATTAGTCCATTTTTGCACTCCTATAAAGAATACCTGTGACTGGGTAATTTATAAACAAAAGAGGTTTAATTGACTTACAGTTCTGCATGGCTGGGGAGGCCTCAGAAATCTTAGAATCATGGTGGAAGGTACACAGGAAACAGTAACTTCTTCACAAGGGATCAGGAGAGAAGGGAGAGCAGGGGAAACTGCCACTTATAAAACCAACAGATCTTGTGAGAACTCACTATCACAAGAACAGCATGGGGAAACCACCCCCATGGTGCAGTCACCTCCCATCAGGTTCCTCCTTTGACACATGGGGATTACAATTCGAGATGAGATTTGGGTGGGAACACAGAGCCAAACCAAATCATCGTGGTTGCTGGTGGATTAGTTGACATTCTGAAGTAGAGATACAATAAGCTAGCAGTTTGATTAGGAGGTCTGGGTTTTGCTTTTTCTATGGTAATATAAAAGGTCATGTATGTTACAAGTTCACTGCAATTACAAATCAGTCTCTGTGCATATAAGACAGCACGAAATCATAGACCTAGGGTCTTGATAGATATAAAAAAACCCTATGTGATATCATGCCCCCATCTTTACTTTAAACTCTCAACTAAAATTACTAGTGAGGACTTTTTTGTCCGGCTGTTAGTATTTGATAATTCTATCTAGCATGCAATAAGATATGGAATATATGAATAATAACAACTTGATCTTCTAATATTATAACACTTAATTTTAAACCTTTATGTTGTGCCTGTATTCTACAGAAAATAAACATTTTCCTTTTTTCTCTAAATTTGGTTTAATTTACTTCAGAAGTTTCTAGATTTTATTGTCTCTAGCTAAAGCTACAAGAAAGGTCAAATTCATATCTTTAAATGCTTTCATTATCAATCAAGAAAGAACAAAGTAAAATGAACAAAGAATTCCACTCAAGAAACTAGTGAGAAATCAAAGAAATGTACAAAAAGTAGGATAAAAGAATTAATAAAAACAGATTAACAGTGGAATAAATAAATGATTCTGAAGCAATCCACTTTCTCAGCATGAGGAAGTCTTTTCTCTCTCTCTTCTTTTTCTATTAAACTTTCTGCTCCTAAAACAAACAAACAAACAAACAAACAAACAAATAAATAAATAAATCCAACTGGAATGTGGACAGACATACTCCATTCTTCTGGATAGGAAGATGAAATATAGTAATCATTTCTTTTTTTTATTTTATTTTAATTTTTTTTTAAATTTTTTATTTTAGGTGCATACTATATCTGGCATGTCCCCCCATGTTATCCCTCCCCACCCTCCCCACCCCCTGCTGTCTCTCCCCTACCCCCAAACTGCCCCCACTGTGTGATGCTGCTCTCCCTAAGTCCACGTGTTCTCATTGTTCAACACCCATATTGTAATCATTTCTATGCAAGTTTTATGCATGCTCAAATATGTATAAACTAATAAAAAGTCTGAAAGGACATATAGCAAAATGTTTGTGATTTTTTTTCCTCCAAGTAATGAGATTAAAGGCAATACTTTTCTTTTTTACACTTTTCTGCATTTTCTAAATCTTCTGTAATGAACATATAATTTTATGATCAGGAAAAAATAAGACATTTTTAAGACTGCAAATTACTTCTCATTAATACATATAATACAAATGCCAATCAAAATACCAAAGAGACAGATGTGGGACTGGGGAAGAGCTTCAAAAAGGGCCACATGGGAGATTAAACATTACGCAAAAGAGTAATGAGCAATCTTAAAACAAAAAAAAAGAGAGAGTAATCTTATTCTACAAGATATTAAAACCTAATGCAAAGCCTGGCTAGCAACTTCTAATAAAATTGCTTTCATATTTTAAATAAAATACCTGCAAATTTAGAACGGAGACAAAGATAGAAACTCCCCTGACCCACCACTAAGCCCATCAGATGGCAGAATGCAGAATCAGGTTGCAATGGACTGATCTTAAGACAGATGAGGCAGTGGAGAAAAATCTTCCTGGGAGCTCATGGTATAATTTGCTTCTTGAAACAATGACAGTCCATGAAATGAGGTAGGAAGATGTTTCCTCTCTCACCAGCAGATCCCTAAATCACAGACCCAGAACTCGGAGGAAACAGGAAACGAGAGGCCATCTCTGCAACCAGCACTTCACTGGGAGGTGGGCAGAATATCATACAATCATCACAGTTCTTGGATTAAAAATCAAAATTCTAGACTGATTAAATAGTTTTTTTTTTTTTTTTTTTGAGACAGTCTCGCTCTCTTGCCAGGCTGGAGTGCAGTGGTGGGATCTCGGCTCACTGCAACCTCCCCCTACCAGGTTCAAGTGATTCTCCTGCTTCAGCCTTCTGAGTAGCTGGGACTACAGGCACCCGCCACCATGCCCAGCTAATTTTTGTATTTTTAGTAGAGACGGGGATTTCACCACGTTGGCCAGGCTGGTTTTGAACTCCAGACCTTGTGATCTGCCCGCCTCAGCCTCCCAAAGTGCTGGGATTACAGGCGTGAGCCACCACACCTGGCCTAAATAATAATTTTTTTTTAATGAGAAAAGTTATTGCTTATTTGATTTGGGTCTAGGGAAGATATTGCCAAGCAAAAATGGTAAAAAGCAAGAAAAAGAAATGATTAACAGACTGGCATGCAATAACAATATAATATCAAGTGTTGGCAAGAGCTCAGCGAAGTGCGTGCTCTCATGACTGCTGGAAAAATTGGTGTAGTATTTATGAAGGGCAATCTGGCTAAATATGTTACAAGTCTTTAAAATGTTTATGCTCTGACTCAGTAAGTCAACATCTAGGAATTTTTCCTAAATAAATAATAAGAGAGAGATGAAAAAAGTATTTGCAATATTGAAAGACTGGAAAGAACATAAATGTTTAATAATACATATACGTGCAACAACAGGGAACTAGTAAATACGAATTATTTATATGATAAAATACCACCTGGCCTTAAAATAATGTTTTAAATAATATTCAATGGTGAGAATATGCTGAGAAAAGCTTAATCATTTTCAAAAAGTTAAGTACAAAATGAACGTTAATAACATGTACAAGCTTATTCTAATTTTTTTTATATGTTGAGTCTTGCCGTTGTTGCCTGGGCTGGAAGGCAGTGGCGTGATCTCGGCTCACTGCAACCTCCACCTCCCGGGTCTCAGCAATTCTTCTGCCTCAGCCTCCTGAGTAGCTGGGATTACAGGCACCAGCCACCATGCCCAGCTAATTTTTGTATTTTTAGTAGACAAGGGGTTTCGCCGTGTTGGCCAGGCTGGTCTTGAACTCCTGCCCTCAGGTGATCCACCCGCCTCGGCCTCCCAAAGTGAGGGGATTACAGGCATGAACTGCTGTGCCTGGCCTATTCTAAAACTTTTTAAACTTATGAGATACACATGTACACACATATATCTGGAAGAAAACACCAAAATAGTGGCAATGTTTTGGAGGGAAAATTGGGAGTGATTTTAATTGTCTGTTACCAGCAGCTAAAAGCATGCCAATATATCTGGCAAACTCCCACTCAATCTTCAGAACTCGTCTCAGTTGCCACTTCTCCCAGGAAGTTCTGCTGTACTACCCACCTCCATATTATACTAGGTGTTCTGCTTTACACTAGACTGGATTCTGGGCATAACTCTATGATATTTTCTTTCTTCCTTTTTTTTTTTAGATGTGTCTCATTGTGTCGCCCAGGCTGAAGTGGTGCAGTGGTGCGATCTTCTCAGCTCACCACAACCTCTGCCTCCCAGATTCAAGCAATTCTCCTGCATCAGCCTCCTAAGTAGCTGAGATTACAGGTGCCCACAAGCACTCCCAGGCAATTTTTGTATTTTTAGTAGAGATAGAGTTTTGCCATGTTGGCCAGGTGGGTCTCAAACTCCTGACCTGGGGTGATCTACCCACCTCAGCCTCCCAAAGTGCTAGGATTACAGGTGTGAGCCACTGTGCCTGGCTGATAGTCTTTTTATCACTGTATTGTATGCTCTCTGCTTTGATTCTCTACATCGCAACTACATTTTGAACTGCCCACCATCAGAAATTTGGGTGTTTCCTTTTGTATCCCAGTGCCAACCTGTCTGCAACCTAACAGGCCTTCAAGCTGGAATGCTGGCTTCATTAGTGAAATAGACTGAGCAAATGCTTCTTTGTGCTCTGTGAATTTAGAGGTTAAGGGCAGAAATGTGAATAACGACAGGAGAATGCCAGTAAAAAGCTATCTCTTCTCACCTTGGCCGGCAGGCTGGAAAGATGTTTAATTTCACCGATTGCCTTTAATAATTCTTGTCTGAACTCATTGCAAGACGGTTTCAGTAGATCCAGAATACCATGCTGCTTACTAATGCGTGAGACACATATGAGTTTCCTGCAAATCTATGACAAATGACCAAAAACTTGGTCGCTTAAAAACATTAGAAATAAATTTTCTCACAGTTCTAGAGGTCAGAAATCTGAAATCAAGGTGTTGGTAGGTCCCCACTTCCTACAAAGGGCCTGGGGGCATTCCATTTCTCACCGCCGCCAGCTGCCGGTGCTTCCACGTGTTTCTTCTGTGGCCACATCACTCCCCTTCAGCTTCCCAGCCCCTGCAGGTCAGGAAGGCACAGGAGGAGGAGGTGGAAATGGGTGTGGAGGGCCACACACCAGGCCAGGGCAGCAGGCGCTCAGAACACAGCAGCCTAGAAGTGGGGTACCAGGAAAGGGCTCCTCTCAGCCACACTAGCCTTTAGGGCCCCAGGCAGGTTCCCTCCTGCCAAAGGCCTTTGTGCATGTCATTCCCACCTTCTCAAATATTCCTATCCTCTCTGCCTCTGCATAGCAAGATAACTTCTACTCAGCCAAAAACTATCACTGTCTAGCACAACCCAAATATCCATAAACAGAAAACATCAACAAATGACAGTTACGCAATGAAATATTATACAGCAATGAAAAAGAATGACCTATGACCACATACAACAATATGAGAGGATCTCACAGGTGTCATTGTTGAGTGAAGAAGCTGGACTCAAAAGAGCACCTTCCACATGCCTCTACGGAAGGCAAAAAGAAGCAGAATTAATCTACAGCAAAAGGGCAGAGAAGAATGGTTATTTCTTGGGGCAAGTATGGATGGGAGGGGACAAAGGAGCCCTCTAGGGGCTGGGCATAAACTTGGTCTTCGTCCAGCTTGATCTGGGGACTGAGACTGAGTGTACCCATGGGTAAAAGCTCATCAAGCTGAACACTTAAATTTATTATGCACTTTTTCTAAGATGAAAAAGTAAAAATAAAACAGGTCCCTTTCTCTGAGAAGCCTTTCCCCAGACTAGAGCACCTTCCCCAGGATGAGGAAGTGTGTGTATCTCATAAGTTTAAAAAGTTTTAGAATAGGCTGGGCGCGATGGCTGCCAGAGTCTGTGCACCCCTCCTGCAGTCTCTTGTCCTGCTGTGACGGTCTGTTTCCCCATGGGATGGTCAGGTGGTTGGCTACCCCAGACGGTAAGCTCCATTCAGGAAGTCTCTGTCTTTCCAGGACCTGTGTCTCCAGTGCGCAGATCTTAAGCATCTGCTGCAAGCATGGGTGACCCCCAACAGGGAACGAGCCCACTCTCTGGCAATAGCAATGTGAGCCTTCTGCTTGCAATATGAGTTCGAAACCCAGGGCCAGTTAGAGATTCATCAGATTTGTAACAGATTAATCCTGGACCAGTTCAAGTTCTCCAGCTTTGAGGTCTTGGGAAATTGCTACCAGAATGGGGGAGTGGATCAACTTCCTCCAGGATGTAGAGAGCATCCCAGTCAGCCCCAGGGTCAGGAAAGAAGCCCACCCTCTCCAGTAGCTAGACAGGCCAGCAGCAGGGTGGGTCAGATGCATGTGGATTGTGGGAGCCTAATGAGGGGAAGAGGAGAAGGCACTGCAGAGGGGTCTCCCGCTGTCTTGCAGCTCTCCCGGGGCTGAAGCTGAGTGCGGATCAGCTGGCCCTGGTCTACAGCACACTGGGGTCCTGCCTGTGTGTCATCGTCTGCTGCTCCGTGGTGGCGGTGGCCTGCTTCCTCAAGAAGAAGGGGGATCCCTGCTCCTGCCAGCCCCACACAAGGCCCTGTCAAAGTCCGGCCAAGACTTCCCGTGAGTGCATGGAACTGGTGTCCTCGCCCTTCTTGCTGCTCAGGTGACAAGCCTCGGGCCACCCCTCAGTCCTGTCACTGGCCCTGCTTCTAGGCGGGGAGACCCGGGGCTCATCCCTGTTATCTGCTGTAGCTTGATAAGATCAGGTTCAGACATCCTGGCAGGCAGATACCTGGGAGAGTGGCAGCCGGGAAGGGTAGGTGTGGGGTGCCTCAGGCTGATAGATGGTGGCCTTGGCATTGTGTGTGGATGCATCCAGGAGGGGGTCCCAGGTGCCTGAACAGGGGCAAGGAGGAAGAGGAGGGAAACAGATGGAGAGAGAGAAAAAAAGAGAGACAAAGAGAGAGACAGAGGAGGCAGAGGGAGAGAGAGACAGAGCAGGAGGTCCGGGCACGCTGGGTCCCAGTTTCCAGTGCAGCCGTAGGTCACCATCACCTGACCACACGTGATAAAGTCCTTGTGCCTGCTGCTCACAGCCCCCAAGAGCCCCTCCTCCTGGAGAATAAAACCTGTGGCGGCTGCCCTTCCTCACTGGGTTTCGGTTGTGTCTAATGAACGGAGATGTCCCACCTATCACCTTCCTGGGCTCAAGGCTCCAACGAATGCTGCCCCCTCAGTTTGGGAGGACCTGTGGTGCCCCCATCTCACCAGGCTCTGGAGGAAGCCTGTGACCTTGGGTTGGGCCCTAAGCAGCTGAGTACCCACTGGGGCTCTGCTTCTTCCTTCCTCTAAGAGGGAGGAAGAGACCAAAGAATGGTCTGCGGGGAGGGCACCTGTGCAAACACCAGGCAACCAGAGGCTTCAGCTGTCTTCATTTCCTCACAGACACACATTCCCTTCCGTGCCTCCTTAGTGAAGGCAGGAAGCACAGCCTGTGTGTATGTGCAGGTGTGTGCACGCATTTTTGTGTGTACATGTGTGTGTCTGTGCATGTACGTATGTACATGTGTGTGTGTGTTGTTGGGGTGTGCAGTGGACGGAAAGGGAGGGCAGCTCTAGCTCAAAGCTACAAGTCTCTCTGAAAGAATGATCGAGATTCCCTGGACCACAGCAAGAGAGACTTTTCATTTGCGTCCACTTTTTATTAGCATTTAAAGCTATATTTTGAGTAGCATGCAAACCTTAAATTGCTTAACTATTCTTAGAAGCATTTTCACAGCAATACATGATAATGTACCTTGCAATTATTCACCCTGCACCCCCCAAAATTATCTTGCATACCTACACCCACCAAAGAGTCCCATGGCAGATGGGATGGGCAGGGAACCACGGCCCACTGGGACCCCTCAGTGGGGGCTTTGTCAGTCCCCAAGGTTCTGCGTGGCCCTCCAGAGACGCTGCTTCCTGCTGGCTCACTCAGCACTGCAGGGGGTGGATGGGGGGCAGAGTCGGGGCAGGCAGGACAGTAGCAGGAGGACAGTCAGGCACCCCATGCCCTGATTTTTTGCAGTGGCTGGGAGGAGGCTGAGGGCTGAAGGCCGACTTCCCTGAGAGCCAGCTGAGGCTGGAGGCGGGGTGTGGGCCATCCCCACTACCTGCTGGGCCCTTGGTCACCCTTGTCACCCCAGGCTTCTCCCCAGCAGCGCTGGGCAGCCCAGTGAGAGAGCGACCAAGGCAGGGATGTGGACAGACCTGGGGGCCTCATTCTCAGGCTCTGACGGGACCAGGGTCACAGAAGGGCCAGGGTGGCCAAAGAGAGAGACACAGTCTCTGGGCCAGGCAGGATGGGGGAAGGCGGGGAACAGGCAGGGTCAGGGGCCAGGATGCAGGCAGAGGCAGGTGCATGCTGGGAGGTCAGACCCTGCAAGGCCCGTGGGGAGTGTCGGGTGGGACGGGCTCCAGGAGCGCCCTCAGGGCTCTGGGCAGCTCTCAGGCCAGGCTCCCCGGACTCTGGTGGGTGATGTGGTCACTCTCGAGGCACTGCTGTCAGTCAGGGCTCGGCCACCCACCCTGGGTGGCACCCATCCCATCTCAGGACTGGACTTGCTCAGCTCCCACAGAGGGTGGTGCCTCCAGCCCAGGAGGGGCAGCCCCATTGTGCAGCCGAAGGCACCCCACGGGCCCCAAGTGGCCCCTGCCAGGCCAGCATCAAGCTCCCTCTTCTCCAGGGTTCTGGTGCCTCTCGGGCATCAGCTCTGCAGGGAGGCTCTTGCCTTCCTTCCGTGTGCCTTCTCCCAGGCTGAGACTTAGGGTGGATAGGGATGGGCTGGTCCTTCCCTGGGGCCCTCTCTGGGAGGGGGATGGATCCTGCCTGGGCAGGCTCTCAGCTCTGCCTGGGTTGCCTTCCAGTGAGACAGAGCTGCTCCCTGTCCGTATTCTGGAGGTGAAAGTAAGAGCCTGGGCCTGCTGTGTGGGAGGCTGGTCCAGGGACAGGGAATCGGGTGGTCGGTGAGGCAGCGGGGGTGGCCCATGGGCCCGGGGGGGTGGTGGGTGGGCCACGGCTGTCACGGGGAGGGGCAGCCATTCCTGCTGGACTCTGTCCCCTGAGGGTTTCACCAAAACCCAAACTAAGAACTGCTGGCCCAGAGGTCACTGCCTGTTTGCACCAAGTCCCGAGCTGAAGGCTGGGACTGACCAAAACTCAGGGCATCTGTGGCCTGAAGACAGTGTGTCCTGGCATCACCAGTCCAGACTGCCAGCTCTGGTTAGTTCAGAGGGTCTCAGCCCCTGGGGTCTGCCCTTTCCTGGCTCCTTACAGTTGGGTCCCTTCAGGGCCCTGAAGCCCAGGAGCCAGCATCCACGGGCCACTACCAGAAGCCTGACAGCTCTGCTAACTCCATCATGGCTCATTTCACAGCAAAGACATCAGGAACTAAAACAAACTAAGAAGTGGCTGAAGATGCTCAGAGACTGACCAAAATATAGGAACAGCAAGAAGGTAACATGCGGAGGGAGTGGCCCCCGTGACTGCTCTGTGCAGAGCCAGGAGACAGGTGCCCATGGCTGTGACCTGGTGCCATCTGCCTCTCAGTAGGTGGGTGGCACTCATCCTCACCAAAGAACAGCAGGCCTGTTTGCCAGCTTTCCTTGCTGGGGCTGCCCTATGTCCTGTCTCACTGGAGTGTTCTTCTGTCTGTAGCTCTTCCACAGAGTGTACAAAGGCATTCCCCTGGTGGTGCGGGGCTGGGCGTAGTCACTCCTGCTAAACATTGGCAAAGTGAAGGCTGAGAACCCAGGGAAATACAAGGTATGGCCCTCCCACGCTTAGCCAAGGCAGGACAAATAGGCCAGGGTGTATCAGGAGCCCAGGACTCCAGCTGGAAGGAATGTCAAGCCCAGGTTGGGGGTGGGGGTTCTAGTCAGACGCACATCCTAGGCACAGACGGTGACTCAGGCACTACAGATGCGCTGGGCTCTGCTGACCCTCCCTGGCTTCAGAAACAAGGCAAAAAGCAGCTTTCTGAAGAAGGAAGCCTTCCTCCTTTCCTTGCAGAAGTGCCGACTGTGGGATGGCTGCTGTTTGGGGCAGGGAGTCTTTTGTCTGTTCTGAGGCTGCTTCCTCCTCTTGGTCCTTCCCTACAGGTCATGAAGGAGAAGGGCAAGAGTTCCTCCAGGATCATCGGCCGCATCGAGCTAGATGTCAAGCACACTCTCCAGAACCACGAGATGTTCACAGAAGGACTCGGGGTCAAGTAAGGTCTATAGGGGCTGCAGGGGTGCCAGGGAAGTTGGGGCAATCCAGGGAGAAGAATGAGGGCTTCTCCAGGGCAGAGGTCAGAGTCACCCAGGAGGGCTGACACCAAGGGCTCTTCTGGCTCCAGGTGGCTCCCAAAGAGATGGAAGGCAGAAATAAAAAATCATACACAATGGCAAAAAGTGCTCTCCATGACCCACAGGTAACCAGGGTAGGGACCCACGGGAAGGTGGCAGGATGCCAGGGCTCAGGAGCCTTTCTGGGCAACGCTAACAGCCCACAGTACCAGGGAGGATGCAGGGCCCGGAAACTCTCATCCATGGCTGGTGGGAACGCCACAGGGCACAGCCACTTTAGAAGTCAGATAGGCCACAGCTCACAAAGCCCAGCGGCCTCGTACCATACGTCCCCAGAGTGTCACAGATATTGACCACACTGATTTCAAACTGACATCCAAGTAAAACCTTCATGCCACGTTCACTGCGTGATTGTCACTTACACCCGGAGGCTACCTAGATGATCTTCAGCACGGGAACTGGGGAGGAAGGGGGTTCCGCTCTTCAGACAGAGACGACTTAGTGAGGAAAAGGAACGAACCCCTGATGCCCGCAGGAACATGGGTGGAACTTAGATGCATCTTGCTGAGGGAATGAAGCCAGATCCAGTAGAATTCCAATTCACAGACCATTCAGGAAAAGGGCAAATCATAGAGACAGAGAACAGGTCAGGATGGCCAGGGGCTGACGGAGCCGGGAGAGGTCAGCTGCAAAGGGGACACACTGGGGACTTGGAGGATAAAGGAGTTGCTCCAGGAGGGGCTGCAGTGGTGGACGGGAGGCCCTGCACATGAGTTCAGAGCTGTGGAACTCCATGTCCTAAAGACTGGACTTCCGTGTGTGCAAACCGAGAAAAGAAGGAAGCAAAAATCAACCAGAGTGAAAATGATCACTGATCCAACTGTACACCTGCGATATTTGCATTGCAAGGAATGTGGATTTTGCCAAAAATTTCCTGAAAAGCTCAGATATCCTGAAAAGCTTGCTGCTTATTTGGGGGTTATCTGAACCTGGAATTACATTCATTGTCAGGGTTTGTAGACAAAAGTGAAACCGACAGTATCCACATAAAGCAAACAAAACCCTATTTTCCCTCTTTTCCAGGCAGCAGGAATTATGTGATATTCTCGTGGCCTACTCTGCATATAACCCTGTGAGTATTCCCGGGCAGCAATATTCCTGGGCCATATTCCCATATTCACAGGTATGGGTGTCTCTCGGGGGTGTCGGCACTTCTTGAAAATTCAGCGTTTGTGACCCACCAGGACATAGTAGGCAGGACTCAAGCTCACTGCTGGCGTGGACATCCAAGCAAGGGGGCGGCTAAAGGGGTTAACTGCGGTGGAAACAGGCTGAGGCCCAGACTCTTGGTGTCATTTGCACCTGACTACCACATCTCAGACAAAGAAATGACCTTCCTTTCCTGGTCCTATGCAGGATGGTCCTTGCAGGAGACAGGTTTGACAAGTTGCTGAGGTACCTGATGGGCCAGGCTTTTGTCATGAACTCATTTTTGTCGTGAAATGTTTCATCCTGAGGAAGCCTCTTCTTCACTAGAAACCAGTCAGAGATCCAATTTGCTCTTTGTCCCAACCCCATAGGAGCACAGAAGACAGGGAGGGGGTTACCCTGGTGGCTGTTCCTGCTTGGCCTCCGCTTTCCAGACCATTCCAGGCGGAGAGAACTGCTGAGCGGACTCCATGGGCTGACCACATGGGGTCTGGACCCAGCCGCCCTCCTGTGCCCAGCAGGCAGGCAACCTCTGGGCTGTTGCTGCAGGACCTTTGTGTGGTGGTCAGCACCCCGCCACCTGCCCTCATGGCAGGTGCAGTTCACAGGTGCTGTTCCAGGCCTGGCATAGTGGCCTCTCCAGCCTGGCCCAGGGGAGGGGCAAGAGCAATCCCTGCTTGTCCCCTTTCGGGCCATGTGAGCTTGAACACTCACGGACGGCAGGGGTCCTTCCAGGCTCCTTGTCAGATGAGTCATATGTGACCTGCTCAGTCCTCATGCTCACCCCAAATCCCTGGGGGCCTGTGGCAGGTGTCCCTGAGGACATCTGCCATCTCTGGTGACAGAGAGGTGACATAAGGAGGACATCTCTGGTGTCCTCCTAGGTGACCTCAGCCCTCCCAGGTGACACCCTTCCACAGTGACTCTGGCTCTCGCAGGAGATGTGCTACCACAGGGACCTCAGGTGCATCACCGCAATCCTCCTCCTGTGCCTGCTGGAGGAAGATGCTTTCTGGGCACTGGACCAGCTGCTGGCCGGTGAGAGGCACCCCCTGCAGGGTGAGTGGACAGCTGCTCCAGCCATGCCAGGCGTAGGCCACCCTGGCCAGTGATCCTGACTTCCAGGCAAGGCGCCTTCCTTGCATCCCAGCTTGTTTGGAGCCTCCTGGGTGTCCCTGCTGAAGGTCCCGCAGCAGCCTGGGTCTGGACAAGGACCCTTGAACCACAAGTCAGATGCCTTTCATCCCTAACATCAGAGGGCATCAATACCTTTTCCTGGCTGCCCTGTCTCCCGAAGCCAGCCCCATCTTGATGCAGGCACCTCACCTCCCTGAGTGTCCGCCTCCCTCCCAGCTGGCTGTGCTCCCAGCCACCCTCCCTTCCTATGGATGCGCTGATGATCCCAAAATGGCAATGTCTGCCTTTCCCATGTTCCCCAGGCTGACCCCACATCCAGGAGATGGTCACATAGCCCTCAGCTCCCACTATGTTCTCCCCACTGGTACTTGTCTGCCTCAGCCCTGATTCATGGTGTCAAAGGCAGGCCTGCCCTCCTGGCACCTTGACCCAGGATGCCACTGGGCAGCACCTCCAGGGCCCTCCTCCCCAGGGCTGAGGCCTCATGATGAGGTCATCAGATAGGAGGGAGAGAGGCCTTGGGGTCCAGGGTCCTCTGCCACTACCCAGCAATTCCAGCTGATGCCTCCACTTCTTGGGAGTGGGCTCTGACAGGGTGTTGGGTCGGGGGCTTTTCAGTATTCTACAGCCCAAATACAGCTCCACTGCAGAGGCTCTTATCGCACCAGGAGCAGGTGTTACACAAGTCTTTCCCAAGAATCATGAGACACCTGGTGAGTGGATGGCACCCTCGGCTCCTCCCCAGAAGCCCTGGGTCCCTGGGCCAGGGGAGGCTCGAGCTCCTCATGGGGCTGGCAAGAGGCCAAGTCCTAGCCATGGCCTGACCTGGGATGGGCATTCTCCATGGGTTCAGAGTTGGGTTTCCTTTTTCTGCCCTGGTGGAGGCAGAGGCGCTGGGACCAGGGCCAAGCCACAGCTGAGCAGGGCTGAAGGAAGTGTGTCCACTGGGTGTCTGCACGTGGGCAGGTGTTGGAGCTCTGGCCACCACCCTGGGTTCTGTCCCTTGGGGAAGGGTCTGCAGAGGGGCCTGGAAGTGGAAGGATTTCAGGGCAACCCAGGGGGCCCTGAGCACCTCTGCTCCTTTCTTCAGGGCAAGGAAAGGCTGTGCATTGAGGGTTCCATGCTGACGAGGCTCCTCCGGTGTTTCATTGACGGGGTAAGGAGGCACAGGGAGATCCCAGCCCAGTAACCCTCCTTCCAGGTAGTGTCTGGCTTCCTCAGCCCAGGGGTCCGGCTTCCCCAGAGGGACCTGGCTCACCCCCATCCCACAGAAGGCACAGGCAGGTCCCTGCAGGGCACACAAGCCAGGCCCTGCCTGAGAGGGGGCATCTCACAGCAGAGGCCAGGGCTCAGGCCCAGCCTCATGGGCAGACTGGGTCAGGACCCAGCTTGGGAGGACCCAGGGAAGCCCCAAGTCCCCAGGAACCCCCTCCTTCCAGAAGCCACGGTGCTGAGTCCCCCATGAGGAGCTGCAGGACCTTGTCTGACCCAGCCTCATGGGGGGTCTCATCCCATGGAGAGGGGCCTTCAGCACTCCAGGGGACTGAAACCCCAATGCGCCCTGGAAAGCCCAAGTCCTCCCATACCTGCTGTCCCTACAGAAACTCTTTGGGCTCACCCTGCGACTATGGATGTGCTCATCTTGGAGGGCAAGCAAGTACTGATGGCCATGGCACATGCATCATTCAAAATACACAGGAGTAAGTCCGGTGTGCCTGAGGGTTCCCAGAGGAGGGAACACACAGGACAGACCCTGGCTGGCCTGAGGGAAGCATCCCCACACTGTCCCCATGACTCTCTGCTCCATTCGAGCAGGGCGGTCTGGCCTGGTGGGCTAGGCAAGGCATGATGACAATCCACCTCCCACATAACCCACATGAAAGTCAGGAGTGTGATGAGCACTTCCCTGCCCGGCCTCCCCCAGTCGTGGCCTGTTTTGCACAACTAGACCCTGGGGTGGCCAAAAAGGACCCGGCACCACCCAGTGGGAGGTGGGCCTGGTGGAAACAGGGTGCGGGCACCGACCCCTCCCAGGGAACCCTCCTGGCCTGATGCCTGCCCTGTCCCTAGAGCACCTCACGAAGCTTTCCTGGAACACCATCTGGGAGTTTCAGGAGCGGCTCTCTCAGAGCTGGGCCCTGGAAGACAATGCCATCCTCAGGAAGCTTCAAGCCTCCGTGAAGGAACTCACAAGGACACACTGGGACCTGCCTCCCCTAGGTGGGCTCCAGCACCAGATCCCCTCTCGAGTCACCCTCTGGGCAGTCAATGGTGGGGAGTGCCCTGGCCCCACCAGCCCTGCTACCTGGCCTTCCTCCTGCACCTCTTCTTCCTCCTCTAAGAAAGTCAGATGGGTCTGCTGGTCCTCAGGACAGGCGCTGAGCGCATGCGTGCTGGACATGCTGTACGGGCAGGCAGGG
>PVKP010018496.1:0-44173 GCA_004027715.1 Plecturocebus donacophilus | reverse complement strand
CCTTCCCTCCTCTCCCCTCCCCTTCCCTCCTTTCTTTCCTTCCTTCCTTCCTTCTTGCTCACTTGCTCACTCAGGTAGAAGTGCAGTGGTATGATCACGGCTCACTGCAGCTTCAACCTGCTGAGCTCAAGCAATCCTCCCGCCTCAGCCCCCTGAGTAGCTGGGACTACAGGCATGCACCATCATGCCTAGCTAATTTTTGTATTTTTTGTAGAGATGCGGTTTTGCCATGTTGCCCAAGCTGGTCTTGAACTCCTGGCCTCAAGCAATCCACCTGCCTGGGCCTCCCAAAGTGCTGGGATTATAGCATGAGCCACAGCATATGGCCACATATATATTTTTTCGAACTTTCAGACCTTATCCTCACTCCAATTTGATTCCAAGAAATGCCAGTCATGGCTTTGGATGGCGACTTAGCTGGGTCTTTGAAGATATATGCTCATTCATTCAGCAAACTTTTGTTAGGATCTTGATTTTGACAGCCATATGGCGGGCAGAGCAAGAATGTGAGAGGCCCTAGGAAACAGAAGCTAGAGAAGGCGACTGCACCAGTCCACAGGGAATTGGCGAGGAGCTGGGGACGGAAAGGAGAAAGGGATTCAAGGGCCATGAAGGGGCAGAATCTATAGGACCTGATGGCAGATTTGTATGAAGTGAGGGGGAAAATGGGTCCAGACTGTGCTTGGGCTGAGTTATCTATGGTTGATGTCTGAAGCCATTTAGTCCATAATAATGATTTTCTAGTAAGTCAGTCAGTGTTTAGACAGGGCCACCTATGTACTACCAGTAAAATATGCCTGTGAGGCGGGGCACTAATATGGAATTAACCTTAAAACATAAAGTGAGACAGTAGCTTCCTCGCCCCATTTTCTTTTCTTTATTCCCTCTTGTAACAATACAGGGAAGTTTCAGTTTGAGGCCAATAAGCGAAACAGCTTTCCGCCTCTTCTTAAGCTAAGAGCCTCACAGAAGCAATGGCATTTGGCTGGAATTCAACAATAATGTTGTGTTTTCATTGTAGTCCTTTTTTTGTTTCCTTTTATTTATAGCAAGTACTTTTCATTTTTCCTATATCTAGTTCCTTTGTAAATAAATTTGTTTAAATTTTAAAAGGGAGCTAGTCTAAAGAGGGAACACACTCTGAAGATACGGCAAACATTGTACAGGTTTTATCTGAAGGAGCAAAGATTGAGGAAACACATCCCTAGTCCCACTCATCCTCCACGTGCTGTTATAGAGGGTGACTACGACAGATGATTCAGAAGGAAGAATGGATCAGAGAATTATTAGGTTTGTGCAAACGTAATTGTGGTTTTCGGCTGGCTGAGAGGGCTCAAGCCTATAATCCATCACTTTGGGAGGCCAAGGCAGATAGATCACTTGAGGTCAGGAGTTTAAGACCAGCCTGGCCAACATGGTGAAACCCCGTCTCTACTAAGAATTCAAAAAAATTAGATGGGCGTGATGGTGGGTGCCTGTAATCCTAGATACTTGGGAGGCTGAGGCAAGAGAATCACTTGAACCTGGGAAGCGGAAGCGACAGCGAGCCGAGATTGTGACACTGCACTCCAGGCTGGGCAACAGAGGGAGACTCCATCTCAAAACAAAACAAAAGTAACTGCATTTTTTGCCATTACTTTCAATGGCAAAAACCGCAATTACTTTTGCACCAACCTAATAATAATATCATCATGAAGTACTAAGGCGGGTAATCCTGACCTTAACCCAAGGGGTAAGATGAACAACTTTGCCTAGTGTACGCGGCCAGTAATTTTATTTTTCACTCAAATAGGGTAATATCTCCATGTTTTCTGATTTGTTTGAGGGGAGCAATGTAATGTCATGCATTTCCAAATAAAGAAGAAGGGTGCAGAAAGAGCGGGAGAGGAAGAGGCGGTTCACAATTTCCACGAGTGGGGTTTCACCTTATTCATACAGCATTTTTTCTTCTTCCCAGGAATTTCACCCGTCATATTGTGTCATCTGAGCCTCTCAGCAATTGTGAGTTTGTTACCGGGGAAGTAAGTAGAAATGACTTAGAATGGGTAAATGACTTACCCACGGTCACACCATCAGCAGCGATAACAGCCACGTGCACCATGTGTCAGGCACTGTCTGAGCACCACACACGTGCTATGTTAATATCCCTGTGATGGGGGTGGGGCTGTTATTACCGTGATCGTCATCATCCCTACTTTGGGGATGAGGAAACGGACTTCATGTATGTATTAGTCCATTCTTTCATTGCTATAAAGAAATACTTGGCCGGCGCGGTGACTCATGCCTGTAATCCCCGTACTTTGGGAGGCCGAGGTGGGTGGCTCACAAGGTCAGGAGATCAAGACCATCCTGTCCAACATGGTGAAACTCCTTCTCTACTAAAATACAATTAGATGGGCATGGTGCCATGAGCCTGTAGTCCCAGCTACTCGGGAGGCTGAGGCGGGGGAATTGCTTGAACCTGGGAGGTGGAGGTTGCAGTGAGCTGAGATTGCTCCACTGCACTCCAGCCTGGCCACAGAGTAAGACTCCATCTCAAAAAAAAAAAAAAAAAGAAAGAAAGAAAATGAAATACTTGAGCCTGGGTAATTTATAAAGAAAAGAGATTTAATTGGCTCGAAGTTCTGCAGGCTGTGCAGAAAGCATGGTGCCAATATCTATTTCTGGTGAGGGCCTCAGGAAGCTTCCACTCATGGCAGAGGTGAAGCAGGAGCAGTCATGTCACATGGCAAGAGCAGGCGCAAGACAGCGAGGCGGGAGGTGCCACACACTTCCAATAATCAGCTCGCAGGGAGAATGCACTCATTACCATGAGGAGCGCACCACGCCGTTCATGAGGATCCACCCCCATCCCCATGGCCCAAACACCGCCCACAAGGCCCCTCTTCCTGAGATTACATTTCAACATGAGATTTAGAGGGGACAAATATCCAAACCATACCCGTGTGACTTGGTCAACATTATATATCTAGCAAGTCAAGATCTAGGATTTGAACTCAAGCAACCTATTGGTAGGGCCCATGTACTTAACAATCTGCCACACCGTGCGGCAGTCAGGACTTTGGCTTGTGCTCCACATCCTGCGTTCTGGAAACATTTATTGAGCATCTGCTGTGTGCCAGGCACCGTGCTAGGCACAGGACTATAGAGATAAATTAGACTCAGTCCCTGTCTCGGGACCTTGGAGCTGGCTAAGGGAGGAAGATAGACACAGATAATTCACGATGACAATTGTCGTAAGTCAAGAACAAGATCTAGTGTAGGCAGACACAGGGAAAATGATTAGCTCAGGAAAGGCCTCACCCAGGATGCAGGGCTGGAGTTGGCCTTAATGGGTGAGTTCCCATGGTTGGATGTTGAAAGCGGCCTGGTGGGGCGGGCATTTTCAGGTAGAACAGGCCACTGGTGGAAATAACTGTAAAGGAAGACGGCATGTTTGGTAGATTGTAATATGCCCTAACAGGAGCATACCTGAGGAGACCAAGGAGGAGTGGGAATGGAGATTTCAGAGCAACGTGCATGGCGGAGGGAGCTTGGTTTGAAATACCTGGTAAAACAAAAACATCCCCCCAAATCCATCCTCCACTAGGAAACAATGGTAGTATCTCCATAAGCCAACAAAGTATGATGGGATACTGTAGCAAAAGGCAGACCTGCGAATGCAACCTGAAGGCTGGCGGTGGAAATGTACCAAAGGGGACACAGACCAAGCCGGGATCCTTACAGCCCATCACGGCCCAACCAGCACCGAAAAAACGTCCCTCTCTGCCTTGCATCTTTATAGAGACTCAGTGGCATTTGTCATCTTTCCATTCCCCTAATAAGATTGCTGCTTTCCATTTTCATCTTCTTGGCATTTAATCACCCTCCTTTGAAGAGGGTTGGTGCAAAACAACCTAGATGCCGCCATCCAATTATGCTGAGTATGAGGAGAAAATTATCATCAGAACAACCTGCCAGTAAAGGCCTGTGTTTACTCAATTTTATCTCCCCAGCAATATTCATCTTTGGAAATCATATTTGCATATATTCAGAGTCATCTTGAACAGAGTGTGGAGCATGATGCTTGGTATGCATAGCCGTGGAATTCCAAATGGTTCTTAGGGGTCTGTGAGGACAGTCAGCGTCACTTCTTCAGCATTGAAGGAGCACTGGCAGTGCACAGGGCTCTTTGCTAAAAGCTGGGAGGAGGTGGGAGATACAGAGAGGAGTTAGGTGAGGAGCTAGATCAAGGAGCCCAAGGTCTGGTAGGGGAGAGAAGAACTATGAATAACTGCAGTACAGGCAGAAGTGCTGAGGACCTTAGGAGAGGCAGAGAGTGTGGCTTTGCCATTCAGAGGAAGGAGATTATTTCCAGCTCAGGGAAACAGCAAAGGCTTCTTTTCCTTTTTTTCTTTTTTGAGATGGAGTGTTGCTCTTTCGCCCAAGATGGAGTGCAGTGCTGTGATATCGGCTCACTGTAACCTCTGCCTCCCAGGTTTAAGCAATTTTCCTGCATCAGCCTTCCAGGTAGCTGGGATTACAGGTGTATGCCACCATGCCCAGCTACTTTTTTATTTTTAGTAGAGACAGGGTTTCACCATGTTGGCTCAGTGGTCTTGAACCGCTGATCTTAGGCAATCCACCCCCCTTGGCCTCCCAAAGTGCTGGAATTACAGGTGTCAGCCACCATGCCCAGCCTTAAGCAAAGGCTTTTGATGGTTCCATCTAAACTGAGCTTTCAGTCATTTACTTAGCAAGTATAGGTTTGCCATGGGGGTAAGAATTCTACCAAGTGCTAGAGACACCCAGGCAATGCTGAGTAAGGCAGAAAAGGAACGTGCTCTCATGGAACTCTTATTCTAGTAGCGGGAGGGAGACATAAAAACACAAGTGAACCAATCATGAACAGGAAAACCTGGAATAAGTGCCATGAAAAAAAATCAAACAGATTGATCAACAGATTGTGTCTAGAGCAGTTAGGGCTACTTTATATTGGGTCCTATATTTATTTTATTTTATTTTACTATTTTTTATTTTTAGAGATGAAGTTTTGCTCTTGTTGCCCAGGCAAGAGTGCAAAGGTGCAATCTCGGCTCATTGCAACCTCTGCCTCCTGGGTTTGAGCAATTCTCCAGCCTCAGCCTCCCGAGTAGCTGGGATTACAGGCACGTACCACCACGCTCAGCTGATTTTTGTATTTTTAGTAGAGACAGGGTTTCACCATGTGGGCCAGGCTGGTCTTGAACTCCTGACCTCAGGTGATCCACCTGCCTCAGCTTCCCAAAGTGCTGGGATTACAGGCGCGAGTCACCGCGCCCAGCTGGGGTCTTATTCACCCTTGCAAGGGTTTAGGAAAACAGAGTTTGAGACAGAGGAAACTGCAGTGCAAAAGTGCTGAGGCAGGAAGTATTATTGCGTGTTTGTGGCCGGAACACAGAGAAGGCAGAGTGTAAGGAGATGGGATTGGTGAAGTGGGTGGGGCCAGAGTGTGCAGGGTCCCTTGGACTAGGGAGAGCAGTTTGAATGTTACTACAAGTGTGATAGAAAACCCTGGGTATGGTTTGTGGGAGAGTGGCAGGTTAGTCATGTGGAGACGAGAGGGGCTCATTCCAGGCAGAAGGAGAAGCAGGATCACATTTGGGGCTTGTAAAGAAGCCCTTTTAGAGAAACATATAGGAGCCATTCTGGGGCCAGATGTAGGAGACCCTCAAATGACTGCAGCTTGGCCTTTGACCCTGGGAAACGTAAGCGTAAAGGAATTTGTTCTTTAGATCCTGGAGATCCTGTCTGTGGTGCAGTCACCTGTGAGTTATTTTATCTCAGTAAACATGTCTTTTGTAGGAATGTTCAGCATTCTCAGAGCTTTTAGTATTCTGCCAAGTCAACGAGAGATGAAATTGATTTATACCAGCAGCCCTGAGACCACAGGACAGGGTGAGTCCCTCTCCTCCTCCTGGGAGTCCTGGGCACATACTTCTTGCCTTCCTCACAACAGGCACCCCCCACCCCCCCGCCCCCACACACACAGAGCTTAAAATAATGCAGGAGCAGTGTGCACCCAGCTGCGATGGGGAGGACATGGAAACCAGGCCTGTGCAAACTGTAGAGAGTTTCCATGGTATATGGAGAAGTCCATGCTAACTAAAGAGAAGAGGGCCCTCTCACTCCAAAGAGGGGGATTTGACCCTCAAGGTCCCTGCTGGGTCTGGCTCATCTGAGTGGAGGGCTTTGCCCTGAGGATGGAAAAAACGTTCACTCTCAAACCACTGTGCAAGCCACCTCCTGCCCCTTGCCCCTCTGACAGATGGGGGACCAGCAGGAAAGGGCCTGTGGGGGCTCTTGGAATGGAGGGCAGGAGGCTTGCTGGCATCCTCCCTCCTCCTGTCTTTCCCTCAAGAGAAAAGCCTTGGAAGTCTAGGGTCGAGAGGGTGCAGGATCCAGATCCAGTTTAGCTCAGGCCACATTTGGCTTAAAAAAAATTCCATAATATTTTTAGAGACAGGATCTCACTCTGTCACCCAGGCTAGAGTGCAGTGGCATGATCAATCATGGCTCACTACAGCCTTGACCTCCCGGGCTCAGGCGATCCTCCTACCTTAGCCTCCAGAGTAGCTGGGACTACAGATGTGCACCATCATACCTGGCTTTTTTTTTTTTAAAGAGACAGTGTCTTGCTATGCTGCCTGGCTGGTCTTGAACTCCTGGCCTCAAGTAGTCCTCCTTTTCCAGCCATCCAAACTGCTGGGATGACAGGCATGAGTCACCATGCCTGATCAGCTATTTTTTTTTTTTTTAATCATAATTCCTGGTTGGTGTCAGGCCTCAGCCTGAACCAGAAGAACCCCAGAGAGATACCAGGTCTCCAGACAGCGCTTAAATAACTTCCTCTAATTATCTTAAGTGTTATGATATAACAACACCTTTCTCCCTCATCCACTACTTCAAAAGAGACTTCAAAAGTCAGATTTTCAGTTTCTCAACTACTTTTACAGATAACAGTGGCTACAGACCCAGTTCTAACAGCCACTATTTAATAAATCATTTGCTGAGTGAAGACTTCTGGGAAAGGATAAATAAGAGAGCTCTCTCTTATAGGATTGTTTCCCAGTTTCTCCCCTACTCCCACTTTGAGCCTTTGTGCCTGATGAGAACATGAGGGCTGGAGCTTAGGCAGCCATTTTGTCACCAAGAGTTAGAATGCTTAAGACTAAACAGTGAGCTAAGCAGAGTGTAAGAGTGGAAATACTGGTCTTCAGTGATGTCAACCACTAAACCAACAATGACCAGCCTCTAGAGGAATAACCAGCCTCTAGATTTCTTTAGTAAACAATAAACATGCTCATGTTTTAGCCACTTTTAGTCAGTTTTCCTGCTACTTGCCGCTGAACACATCCTAATGGATACAATGTCCTGGGGCCCTAAGTATTCTGATGAATCCTGGGAAGAGTCACAGATCCCTGTAAGGCAAAGACAAGATGAGCTTATGCTCTGCACTGCTAACCTTCCCCTTCAAAGCTCTATGGGTTTCTTTTTTTTTTTTTTTTTCCTTTGTTTGAGACTGAGTGTCTCTCTGTCATCCAGGCTGGAGTCAGTGATGTGATCTCAGCTCACTTTAGCCTCTGCCTCCAGGATTCAAGCGATCCTCCTGCCTCACCCTCCCGAGTAGCTGGGATTACCGGCGCCCGCCCCCACTTCTGGCTAATATTTGTATTTGTAGTAGAGATGGGATTTCACCATGTTGGCCAGGCTGGTTTCAAACTCCTGACCTCAGGTTATCCACCCACCTCGGCCTCCCAAAGCGTTGAGATTACAGGCGTGAGCCACTGAGCCCGTCCGAAAGCTCTATGAGTTTCTTCTTGGGAAGTGAGTTGATTCTGGCTCATGCCTGTTAATTAATCCTGCCGTATTCCTTCATTCTTCTCAAGCACAGGCTCTTGTATTCCCTCCATAACTCACCTATGGAGGAGGAGTTGTGTTTGTTATTGTGTTAGAATATGTGGTTGACTTCTACTACAGAAACCAGTATACCAGGGGCTTAAACAAGAGACAGCCTCCTCTGGAGCTCATGTAGTAGTCAGGTGTACGCAGTTCTAGGCTGATATGGAGATTCCACTGTAGCCTGGACGCAGGCTCCTCTCTTGGGTCTGTCAGCTTTGGGTATTGCCCGATACATTACAGCTTGCTGCCATGCTCACAGCCAGCAGCGGAATGGAGACAGAGGTGGGGAAGACGGGCCAGGCCCTTCCCTTTAAAGTCATAACCTGGAGATGCCACATGCCAATTCCAATACCACTGGCCATTCTGATTCTTACTGGCCATACCTCAGTGCTGGGGGGTTGGAAAATGCAGCCTTACTGTGAAAGGAGCACAGGGTGGCACTCGGGGGTAGCTGACAATTGCGCCAGTCTCGATCATCGCTGGATCCACAGCTCCTAGGACAGTGTCTGATACGTCATTAGTATTCAATAGAAATTTATGGAATGGGACGGGTGTGGTGGCTCACGCCTGTCATCCCAGCACTTTTGGAGGCTGAGGTGGGTGGGATCACATGAGATCAGGAATTTGAGAACAGCCTGGCCAACATGGCGAAACCCCGTCTCTAATAAAAATACAAAAATTAGCCCGGTGTGGTGGTGTATGCCTATAATCCCAGCTACTTGGAGGGCTGAGGCAGAGGGCTCACTTGAACTCGGGAGGTGGAGGATGCAGTGAGCCAAGATTGTGCCATTGCCCTCCAGCCTGGGTGACAGAGTGAGACTTCATCTCAAATAATAACAATAATAATTACATAAATAAATTTATGAAATGAATGACTAAATGCATTATAATAATTTGCTCTTGCTTTCTCTAATGAACTGTGAGCTCCTTGATGGCAGGTATTTCTGTTACAGTAATAAAATACCTAATTCAATAGTAAGTTCATATTGAATGAATGAATGAATGAATGAATGCACAAGATCAGTATTTTATCCACCCTCCACCTCCTTTCTTGATCACTGTTTCATCACCACTGAACATTTAAAGACAGGATCATCTGCTTGGACCATCCTTGGCCCCTACTCACATCATGACCTGTTCTCTCTATTTTCAGCGTCGCCTCAGTCCACGTGGATTGGGCCCTGTCTCTGAGGTCTGCTGAGTCAGTCACAGATGGGTGATGGACTGGCTCTGCTTTCAACTCAGCCCTCGGTCTCGGGTGCTGTCTACACACCATCCTTATCATCCTCAGGGATTTCCACATCCCAGAGAGTGTGGCAAGTCCTCATGGGAACATGTCCAGGCCTTGGAAGGTGGCTGACATTCTGAAAAACAGTGTTGTGTCATGGATGGCACTCTAACCTGGATTTTGATGGTAATATAATGTGATTAAGGGCATAAGCTTTGGAGCTGGGTGGGTCTGGGTTCAAATTCCTGGTCTGGTGATAAAAGTGTTATAAAATTAATTATGGTATATATTTTTTGCAACCATATTAATTATGGTTGCAAAACTCTGTCAATATAGTAGAAACTATTAAATTATACCTTTAATTAATTAATTAATTAATTTTTGAGATGAGGACTTGCTCTTTCACTCAGGCTGGAGTGCAGTAGCACAATCATGGCTCACTGCAGCCTCAGTCTCCCCAGCTCGTGATATTTCTGCCACAGCTTCCCAAGTAGCTGGGAATACAGGTGCACACCACCCTGCCAGGCTAATTTATGTTATCTTATTTGTTGTAGAGACAATATCTCACTACATTGTCCAGGCTGGTCTTGAATTCCTGGGCTTAAGTAATCCTCCCACCTTGGCCTCCCAAAGTACTGGGATTACAGGTATGAGCCACTGCACTTGTCCAAATTATACATTTTAAATGGGTGAATTATATAGTATTTGAATTATGTCTCAGTAAAGCCTGCTAAAAAGGTCATCTCTGTTTTTTCCTAGTTGTGACCTTGCTAAATCTCTCTGTATTTTTATTTTTCTCCTGTCTAAAATGGGCGAACTAATACCTACCTCATAGGATTGCTCTAAGACTTAAAATGAATGATGTATGTAAAGCTTTTAGCCTAGTGACTGACACATAGTAATGAAGTTATTATTATTAACTCTAAGGCATAATTTCTGACACTGATTCTGCTGCTAGCTAGCTTTGGAAACTTTGGGAAGTGTGTTTGTTAAGTTATTCTCGCATTGCTATAAAGGAATACCTGAGACTGGGTAATTAATAAAGAAAAAGAGATTTAATTGACTCATGGTTCTGCAGGCTTTACAGGAAACAGGATGCCAACATCCGCTCGACTTCCGGGGAGGCTTCTGGAAGCTTCCAGTCATGGCAGAAGGTGAAGCGGGAGCAGGCACATTACACGGCCCGGGCAGGAGCATGAGAGGAGAAGGCGCCTCACACTTTTACACCACCAGATCTCTGGAGAACCCACTCACTATTGTTGTGGCAATATCAAGGGGATGGTACTAAACCATTCATGATCTGCTCCTGTGATCTAATCGCCTCCCACCAGACCCCACCTCCAGTATTGGAGATTACATTTCCACATGAGATTTGGAGAGGACAACATCCAGACTCTGTCAGGAAGTTTTCTATAACCTCTGGGCCTCGATTTTCCAACCCGTAAAATGGGATAGCACTATGTCTTCATGTTTATATTACAGGATTACTGTTTAGGCACGGGTAATAAGCTACATGTGAAAACTCTTCCTAAACAGGTTCTCTTCAGTACTGTAAGGCAGTGATGCTCTGTGAAGCTGTAGAAGTGCTCAAGATGGCAGAGTCTGCAGCAAGAGTTCAGGCTCAAATCCCAGATCAACTTTGATCAGCTCAGGCACATTTCTAAACCCTTTTGTTCCTCAAATTTCCCACCCATAAAATGAGGGTAATGCTGATGCCTACCTCATAGGATTATTGAGAGGATACGTGTGTGCAAAAGCACTTAGAGCATTAATTAGAATAGAGTAAGTGCTCAATAAATGTTTGCTATTATTATTTTAAGAAATTGGCTGCGTGTGCTGGTTTACACCTGTAATCTCAGTGCTTTGGGAGGCCCAGGTAGGAGGACTGCTTGAGCCCAAAGTTCAAGAGCAACCTGGGCAACACAGTGAGATCCTATATCTACAATTAAAAAAAAAAATTAGCTGGGTGTGGTGGTGTACTCCGATAGTCCCTGCTACTCAGGAGGCTGAGCAGGAGGATTACTTGAGCCCAGGAGTTCGAGGTTACAGTGAGCTACCATGGCACCACTGCACTCCAGACTGGGCAACAGAGCTAGACCCTGTCTCAAAACAAAAAGAAAAGAAAAGAAACAGGTAGATTTTGATGGGGATAGGAGTGAGGAAAAATCTGTAGTGTGACACATACTGGAAATCTACTAGCATTATGAAAAGAATACTAATGGCTATCATTTCATACTAGCCACTGCTGAGTGAAATAATTTGCTCAGATCACAAGACTGTGCCCTCAAGAAGCCATGTAGGCTGTGCCTCAGGACTCTACCCAAGGGCATGATTCATCCAGTGGTACCTGTCTTCCATTCATCAAAGTTTTGCCTGATGTGAACTCCCTGCACTTGAAGGTTGTGTGGGTGGATGTATACCCCAGGAGAGTGGATTCTCATAGAACTCTCAGAACCAGACAGGAGGCAAGAGATGTGGCATAGACAGGAAGGAGTTGGAATTGAAAATATCTCCAGGAAAAAGATGAGCAGAATGTCGGGCTTGCTTCTTTGCAGTTAATTTTTCTCCTGGCTCTTGGCTCCTCAAACTCAAACAGTCTCCAAAGCCACGACACCGGTGAAAACTCTTAGTAGCTGTTTTTAACTTGGTCATTTGGCTTCACAGGACTTGCAAATCAGCAGATGCCTCAAAGGCAGAAGAGGTTCAGAATGTCAGGCTCATCACAAGAGACTTTCTTCTCTCCAGCACCTTTGCTCCTCAGGTTCGGGGCACCTTGATGGTTCTCCTCTGCCAGTGTAATTCAGAGTGGTCCTTAGGAACACTGGCATCATCTGTGAGGTTGGTAGAAATGCAAATTCATGAGCCCAAACTTGACCCATGGAGCCAGGAGCTCTGGGGATACAACCCAGGAAACAGGACTTTTTTTTGTTTGGTTTGTTTTGAAACATCTCACTCTGTCTCCCAAGCTGGAGTGCAGTGGCACGATCTCGGCTCACTGAAGCCTCTCTCTCCCAGGCTCAAGTGTTTCCTCCCACCTCAGCCTCCTTAGCTAGGACTACAGGCACGTGCCACCATATCCAGGTAATTTTTGTAGTTTTGGGGTTTTGCCATGTTTCTCAGGTGGGTCTCAAACTCCTGGGCTCAAGTGATCCGCCCACCTTGGCCTCCCTGTGTGCTGGGATTACAGGTGTGAGCCACCGAGCTCAGCTGGGAAACAGTTTTAACAAGTTCTCTTAAGTACATTAAAGTTGAAAAGCTGTTGTTCTGTGCTTTTCAAAGGACTGAGGTTTTTTTTTTTTTTTGGTTTGCATTTTAATCTAGATTTGATAGCTATTTTCTGAAAGAGTGTCGATGTGATACAAAATAATCATGTCTAGGGATGGAAGGCAACAAGGTGCTTTTCAAATGCCACCTCTGTTCGTTGGCAAGAATTCAGGTGTGTTTTTCTCACTGTTGCTTCTCCAGCGTCTAGAATAACATGGGCACTCAAGTAAGCTCAGTAAGCATTTGTTGAATACACAAAACTCGATGAGGCTGTTTTTATTATTCCCATTTTACAGATGAGAAAAACAGAGCACAGGTGATTAAATAGCCTATCTAACATCACCCAAATAGTAAATGACAGACTGGTACTTGGACTGAAGATTCCAATCCCCATGCCTTTTCCATGGTCATGCAGTGGCCTGGGCAGTGGAGGGGGCTGGGCACTGAAGATGGGCCTGGGAGTGGCAAAGGGAGAAGCAAGAAGAGCATCCAACAAGATTGACTCTGCTGTCTTGAGGACTCGCCGTAGGTGGGCCGTTTCCGAGTCAGGATGGAGAATTGGGAGTATTGGAAGCCCCCTCACAGGGCATGCTTCCCGCCTTGTAGGGGGTGGCGGGGTTGTGTGTGGCACTTGTTTGAGCTCTGCCAAGAGAAGAGACAGTCTGCTCCAGGCTTTGGAAGGTTTGGTTCTCTGCTGCCAAGGACTTGGCTCCCAGAGCAGGAATGATGGAAATTTCCTCCTGCATCCCAAGAACAAGCAGGTACCTGTAAGAAAGAAGGAATTGACAGGCAGCCAGATGGAAGGTGCCTGGTGCAAGCAGAGCCTGAGTGTGGGCAGAGGGCTGGCTTCCCAGGGAGTCCCCTCAAACAGGGCCGCCTGGCCCTGTTTCCCCAGAACAGCCTGGAGGCAGCTAGGATGGGAAGTCCCCGTGGTCTCAGTGGATCCAGGAAACTGCGTCACTAGAGTGTGGGCTCCCTGGGGAAGGGAGGAGCCTTTCCTGGAGGAAGAACTTTCAATAACCTTCTGCTGTGTCCCCTGTCTCCATGGAAATAGTGGAGGCCCAAACAAAAAGTCAGCTTTCTTGGGGAAGGGAGGGCTGACCCATCAGCAAAGAGTCTCAGCTATGTGCTGTGGCATTTCGACAAGGAACCATGTCACCGGCGTCCCATCTGGGTGAGGGGGGTGGCTAGGGTAATTAGCTGGCAGCCAAGGGCAGGCCAGCTGGGAGGGTCTAAGAACAAGACTCAGAATGTCCAGATTGGAAGAGACTTCAGAGTTCATCTGGGACATAGGAGTGACAAGACTTGCCCAAGGCCACACAGTAAGTCCTGTAGACTAGGACAAAATTCCCATCCAGGAGCAGGTCCTTCCACTACTCCAGAGCACTCCTTCTTTACTAATGGTACAAGTGCTCCTTGCATCTTACATGTGATTACCACGTGGCAGGCACAGTGCTAATTCCTTTTATTACCTCCATTACTTCTCACAAGAATCCTGAAAATTACGATCTATTACCCCCAGTTTACAGACAAGGGGATGAGTCTGAGTGAGCCTGAGTATGTTGATTAAGGTCACATAGCTGTTAAGTAGCTGAGCTGCTGTGCAAACCTCAGGCATCTGACTGTATACCCTGGGCCCATCGCTGCCATCCTTTACTTTCATTATTCTGGATTTTCTGCTTCCTCACATGCCCCAGCTTGCTGCCCTCCCCTCTGTGCCCAGGATGACTCCTAATCTAAGTGACAGGGAGCTGTAGGTTTCTGATGTGTAAGCGCACAGCAGGGGCTGTTTTGTTGTAGAACACAACAGCAAGGAAGAAGCCTTAGGCCTTTTTTGAAATAACTGTCTAGATTAATAAAATAATCCTTTTCTGATTGCCAAGGTAATATCAGTGCTCCTTGCAGAAACACGGAGAAGCTATAAATAAGTAGAAAGAGGCAAAAACCTTGTATGTTTCTTGGCTGTTTCTTCTGGAAATTGTTCCTGTCCTTGCCCATTTATTTGTTGATCTTGATGATCCCCTTATTCATTTGCTTAATATCAGTGTCCTAAACACTCAAAATTGTGGTAGGCATCTTTTATTCCCTCCAACATTTTTTTTCTAATTTGTTGTTATTGCATTTTAAAAAGTGGTTTTGGATATCAGAAGTGGCTGCCTAGATTTTACAACCTGGTCTCTTGCCCTGCAGATATCTAGTTGTGGAGTTGGGCTGCCCGATTGGCAGTGATGGGCTGACTGGACGCTGGCTGCAGTGAGTGTTTGCCCATGGCTGTCAACGTTCTTCTCACCCAGCTTGACCTGCAAAAAACTAGTTCTGTCCTCCAAGGCTGGCACGTCAGTCAGAAATGTCATTACCATTTATTTTCCTTTCCTGGGAAGTGCAGGGCTTTGCTTCAGGGGTTGAGAGCCAGCACAACAGGATTGCAGTTTCGTGCAGGTCCTGGGAGCCTGTTGCATCACCCCTGGATGCAGTTTAAAGGAAAATGATCCTATAGCAGCTCTCTCCTTGTACATAACTCCGTTCCGTTTTCACTTGGTTAGAAAGCTCCAAGTAATCATTACAAGCTTAATTTGCGTGATGAGAGGACCACCAGCTGCCTAAACTTCCTCCATAATTATAACTTCTCATGGTTGCATTGTCATTTACAAAAAGTAGTTTTCACGTCCATCCCAGGAAGTAGGCAGAGTAGTTATTATTAGCCTGCTTTGCAGATGAGGAAACTGAGGCTCAGAAGCACAGTGGCAAGGCTGGGGCTAGAATCTGAGCTCCAGTGACTGAATGAAGGAAGAGATCTCAAGCCTTTGGAGACCCTGGGAAAGGAAACTGCCCTAGAGCTTGGCAGATGAGGAGGAGGGAGGAGGAAGATGCATGTCTGAGGCTGTCTGGGCTGTAGGCACAGAATTCACTTGCTTTGCTCATTTGTCTTGTCTGTTCTGTCTCCTCCTGCTTCCTCCCTTTCTCTGTGCCAGCTGCGAAAATCATGGGACACATATACCATGTGCCAAATCATGAAACCCCAGAAGTCGTCCCATTAAAGTTAGGAACATGACGTGTCCATGATCGCAATCACTACTAGATAATGGTCATGAGGCATAGCTGATGGGATTAGAAAGGAGGAAGAAATAAGTGATGTGAATGTTACAGAGGAGGAGGCAAACTTATTATATATAGATATGGCTATGCTCACAACACCCAGGATATTCCATTTAAGAACACTGCTAACAATAGAATGCAGTAAGGCATCTGGGTAACAAAATCAGTATCTTCCAACATCATAAGCAGACAAGAATAAAACGAGGAAAAAGTGTATCTACAATAGCTACAAACAGATCACATACCTGGAAATATAGTTATCAAGTAGTGTGTAAGATGTACTGTATATGGGCCGGGCGCAGTGACTCACGCCTGTAATCCCATTTATTACATGGTTTGGGAGGCTAAGGTGGGTGGATCACCTGAGGTCAGGAATTTGAGACCAGCCTGGTCAATAAGGTGAAACCTCATCTCTACTAAAAATACAAAAACTAGCTGGGCATGGTGGTGTGTGCTTGTAATCCCAGCTACTCGGGAGGCTGAGTTGGGAGAATTGCTTGAGCCCAGGAGACGGAGGTTGGAGTCAGCCAAGATCACACCACTGCACTCCAGCCTGGGTGACAGAGTGAGACTCCGTCTCAAAACAAAAAAGAAAGAAAAAAAGATATACTGTATATGAAGAATATTCGAAGACTTTATTGAGGAATATACACAAATATAGGAATAAATGGAAAGACAGGTTTGTAAGAAACAAAAGCTCCATGCTACATAAGTCAATTGTCCCAATGTTAATATTTAAATTGAGCATAATCTGGCCTGGTATGCTTCTCACGCCTGTAATCCCAGCACTTTGGGAGGCTGAAGTGGGTGGATCACCTGAGGTCAGGAGTTCAAGACCAGCCTGGCCAACATGGTAAAACCCCGTCTCTACTAAAAATACAAAAATTAGCTGGGCATAATAGTGCATGTCTCCCAGCTACTCAGGAGGCTGAGTCAGGAGAATTGCTTGAACCCAGGAGATGGAGGTTGGAGTCAGCCAAGATTGTGCTGTGTACTCTAGCCTGGGTGACAGAGTGAGAGTTCGTCTCAAAAAAAGGCATAATTTCATTTAGGAAATAGGCTTTAAAAAAATTAGATATGCTAAAGTTTATATGAAAAAAGAAACAGATGAAAATAACAATATAAATTCTTAAAAATCAATAGCAATCTAAGGCTGGAGGACATTAGAACATATTATAAAGCTAAACAAAATTAAGTAGTTTGGTAATGGTGTATGAATAGATAGAAAGACCAATAAAACAGTGTGGAGAGCCACATATAAACCCAAATATGCAGAGAAATTTAGTTTGTGATTAAGAGGACATTTTAAATCAGTGGGAGAAAAAGAGATTATTTAATAAACTGTGTGATGTTTAGACAAATGGTAGACATCTAACACAGAGTTTACGTCTCTTCTTGGTTCCTTATATCAAAATAAGTTCCAGATGGAGAAAGATTTAATTTTTTAAAAAATCCATTAAAGTATTAAAAGAAAACATGAGAGATCTTATTGAAATAATATCCAAATGGAGGAAGAGCTTTGTCTTCCTAAAGATGATGCAAACTTCAGAATCCATATAAGAAAAGAAAATTGATAACAATATTATGTCATAAAATTAAAATTTTCTGCATTCCAAAAATTACTTTAAAGTCAAAAGATAAGCCACAAACTTAGTTGGAGAAAAATGTTTCCAACATGTAAGATACAAAGGCCTCACTTGTTTTATATGTATGTGTGTTATATATTGTAATCATATCATATGATATATATTATAATATAATATATATAACAACATAATATATATTATAAATTGTATAAGATTTATATATTATCTCTTATATACTATACATATAATATATCTTTTTTCACTTGTTCTATAAATATAACAAGTTATATAAATATAACCCTAGTGACAGAGGCAAATCAGTGGCTCCCAGGACTGAAGCTGAGGGGAAAGGGACTGACTTTCAAGGCCACCAGGGAGCCTTCTGGAGTCATGGAAATGTCCTATGGCTAATTGTGATGGTGGCTACACATCTGAATACATTTGTTAAAACTTATCACATTTTATACTTCATTAAAAAGGGTGAATTTTTATTATATGTAAATTATATCTCTATAAGCTTGATTAAAGAAAACTGAAACAAGTTTTATGAAATAGTACTTGATCTTTTATGTGGATGTACTCTAATTCATTCCACCCATCCCATTATTTTTCATTAAAACCAAACAAACCAAACAAACAAGATCACACCTATAATGAGCTTTATAACCTATTCATGCATCACAATCCATAGTTTGAGAAATTCTGTTCTATGTTTGCTATTGTTAGTGTAAGAGGAGGTACATATCATATATGTGAATAGATAGTCATAGAATGTCTGTAGAAATGTGTCTATACAGTATATGTAAATATGTATACTCATTAACAATTCTTTGCTATTGTTAATGAGTATACATATTTCTTCTCAGGAAAGAGAAGGAGAATTTAACCATACTGTACATATTTTGCAATATTTGATTTTTTAAAACATGGGTATAGGTCACTGTAAAAATATGATTAAAACATTGCAAAGAAAAGAGAAAAACCTGAAAACAGAGCTGGGGTCCAGTTGTGGTTTGAACTACCTGTTTTACAGCATCTACATTGTTTAATGACTCTGAACTCTTTTTCCATTCTCTATAATATAATAATGCAAGCCTATATGAATCCTTTGCCCCCAGGCTCTTAGATATTCCAATTGCTCTTTGAGTCAACCCCTATCTACTGGTGGATACTGAATTATGAGATATAAGAAGTGGAAGGATCACTTGAGGCCAGGAGTTTGAGACCAGCCTGAGCAACGTAGTGAGAGCCAGCCGGGCGCAGTGGCTCACGCCTATAATTCCAGCACTTTAGGAGGCTGAGGCGGGCAGATCACCTGAGCTTGGGAGTTCGAGACAAGCCTGATCAAAATGGAGAAATCCTATCTCTACTAAAAATACAAAATTAACTGGATGTGGTGGCGCATGCCTGTAATCCTAGCTACTTGGGAGGCTGAGGCAGAAGAATTGCTTGAACCCAGGAGGCAGAGGTTGTGGTGAGCTGAGATTGAGCTATCACCCTCCAGCCTGGGCAACAAGAGTAAAACTCTGTTTCAAAATAAATGAATGAACGTATGAACAAATGAATGAATGAATGAATAAATGGCACTGCCATGCATCATTTGCCACCTATTCTCAAAGGCTCCTGTACAACAGAGAAAGAGCCTTTACTTCCACCTGGGTAGATTAAGAGAGGTGATTACAAGAGGGCTGGATCGTAAGCGTTGGGCCAAGCCTGCAGTTGGAGGTGGAGTAGGAAAGGCATTCCAAGCAGTAAGAACTGCACCACCAAAGGTGCGGAGCCCCGAACACCTTCACCACATTCCAACCTCATGTCTTGTACAGCTTTGCCCAGCCTAGGACACCTTCCCCTCCTCCTTTTATGTATTTTTTTTTTTTTGAGACAGAGTCTTGCTCTGTTTCCCAGGGTGGAGTGAAGTGGCACGATCATGGCTGACTGCAGCCTCTACCTCTCAGTCTCAAGTGAACCTCCCACCTCAGCCGCCTGAGTAGCTGGGACTGCAGGTGCATACCACCGTGCCTGGTTATTATTATTATTTTTGTCGTTGTTGAGATGGGGTCTCACTATGTTGTCCAGGCAGTTCTTGAACTCTTAGGCTCTAGCAATCCTCCTGCCTTGGCCTCTCAAAGTGATGGGAATATAGGTGTGAGCCACCACACCCGCCTCCCTTCCTCCTTGCTCATCAAATCCTATCCTTTGGAGCACTATAGCCTTGAAAGAACATGGCCAGAAAGGTCTCAGTGAGGTCAGGGAGGGAGGGAGGCTGGAGAGTTAGGTTAAGGTCAGTCTGGGAAGGAGCTGGTGGGCCAGGATAAATGGTTTGAACTTGATCCAGGGGCAGTGGAGAGCCACTGAAGGGAGATGAACAGAGTTGACAGTCAGATCTGCCTGGAAAGGTGAGTCTGGGATCGGTTTGGAGCATGGATTTGGGGGTCAAGACCAAAGACTCAGGGATCAGTTAGGAGGCTCATGTTTCAGAGGGTTGGCTCCTCTCACTCTGACCTGATTCTCCATGGAGCACAAGAGACTCCCACAGAGAGAAAGTCATGCACCTGCTCAGGGCTGTGTCAGTCCCAAGCAACCTGAAGCCCATTGAACCCCTCCGAGAGGCTGGGAAAGCAAGGCAAAGTGACGGGTGGTGCTTCTGATGGTCTTAGGTTGTATACATCAAACCTGGAAGTGTCCTTCCTGAGGAATCCATGGGTCTAACTTCCTCTCTGATAACACAGAGACAGGAAATGAGAGACTTTCTCTCCCATAGCATTGGGCACGAGGCTGTCATCTCCTTCTTCAACATGGTCACCTCTCACCTGGAATCCTGCTGGAATGCAGATCCTGATTCAGAAGGTCTGGGCTGGGGCCTGAGATTCTGCTCCCAGGGCAGCTGCTGGGCTGTAGGCTATGCTTTAGTATCAAGGGTTTAGGCTACGTAGCATATACACAATGGAGTACTGGGATTTGAACCCAGGTCTGCCAGGCTACATTCATTCTTTCATTTATTCAACAAATCCTTATTTTGTCTGTGTGTGTTTAACAAACACAAATGAAATGCTTACTATGTTCCTGGCATGGTTCTAAATGCTTTATGAATACCAACTCATTCAACCCTCACTACATCCCCAGAGGGTTGGGACTTTTGTTATCTCATTTTACAGATAAGGAAACTGAGGCACAGAGACATGCAGTAACATGTCCAAAGTCAAACAGCCAGTAGGTGGCCTAGTGAACGCCATCCTTGCCAGGTGAGCCTCAGGGGCTGAACCTTTCTAGGGCACTACACCAAATGAGGAGCACTGGGTCTCCAGGCATGGCTGTTTTGACTTTACAGAATCCAGGTGTGGCTCTGGAGCTCGGCATTAAATTCCATGTGTGAAGAGCCTGCAGTTCCATCCCTTCTCATCCCTTCCCCTTTCCAATGAGACTCACTCAGCAGCTCTGCCTCCAGCAAGTTCAGAATGGTCATCTGTTTAAAAGAGGGCTTAGTCTCTATCTACCTTTCCTCCAGAGACCAGAACTCCCCAGTCCCTACATTTCTGAGAGTAAACTCTGGGCAAAGACCTTTGACTTTCAGGAACCAGTGAGACGTGCAGTGGCTCCAACAGACCCCAGTGCCTTCACTTCCAGTTGTGGGCGTGGGTTCATTTCTTCACCTCCCCAGGCCTCAGTTTCCTCTTTGGTCACATGGAGATGACAATAATAGTCCCTTCTTGCAGTAGCTGCTGGGGTCACTCTGTACCCATCCTCTGGCTGCTCTGAGGGCTATTGCTGGCTGCCCCTTCTCCAGCCAATTGTCTTAGGTTGAATAAGGGTTCCCCACCTAAGAGGTTATGTTCATTCCTCTCCGAAACCCAGAGGCAGCCAGAGGCCAATGGCTGATGAGCAGGGCCTCCAAGTCAGACTTACCTTTGCCTCATGGTGAGACTAACTCTGTGGCTGTGGTATGGTTTGTGGTCCAGAGCTCCCTGTGGGACCAGACTGGAGCTACCTCCAGCTGAGACCTAGCTCACGCTTGCCGTATTCCTCCCTGGTCCTGAGAACACAAATACACCCAAATCCTTGCCTCAGGCTCCGCTTCCAGAGCACTGATTGGAGATACCATGTTACAGAACTTTTGAGAAGATTACATCAACGAATTAGGGCACTGAAATGCTTAGAAGAAGAACCAGCACTTAGTAAGTGCTCACTAAGTGTTAGTGCTTATGATCCAGATTTCTCTGGAGTCAGGCTCCCATATCCACATCCAAGAAGCAGCTTGGCGTTTATCCAAATTTTCTGCTCGAATGTGTCTTGCTCGTCTCTTTATCAGTAACAGTTCAGTCCCTGGAACTTCGTAGGTGTCCAATAAATCTTTGTTGAACAATATTTATTTCCCTCATTATTCACGGAGAACAATTAAATATCCCCAATCTTCTGAAATAGTATTGGCTTCAAACATATTGTCCTGTTGTTCTCATAAATGCATTTTATTGTTAGACTGGAAGTCCAGCATTTCATGATCACCATATTGATGTCCATTGTCGAGTGCCAAGTCTCTTGTGTCAGTTACTGGAGACTTTGGGGCCCCAGGGGAAGGGGCCCAATCTTGGAGGCAGCGAATTTTTCTTTTTAGACAGAGTCTTGCTCTGTCACCCAGGCCGAAATGCAGTGGCATGATCTCGGCTCACCGTAACCTCTGCCTCCCAGGTTCAAGTGATTCTCCTGCCTCAGCCTCCCTAGTAGCTGGGATTACAGGCATGTGTCACCATGCCCAGCTAACTTTTGTATTTTTGTAGAGATGGGGTTTCACCATGTTGGCCAGGCTGGTCTCGAACTCCTGACCTCAGGTAATTCTTTCACCTAAAACTCCCAAAGTGATGGGATTACACGTATGAAATACTGTGCTTGGCCCAGGCAAGGTTTCTTAAAGGAGGTGAAATCCCAGACAAGACTGGAGGAAGAACAGGGGTTAGTGGGAAGAGTGTCGTAGAGGAAAGGCTGTGAGGTGAGGCAAAAAAAAATATATATATATGCTTATGTGTTTGGTGAGTGCCAAGTGCCTGGGTTGGGCTGCATTAGGAAAGTCGAGGTGGGCAGGTGGGAGAGAGAGGTGGGCTGGGAAGGGAAGGCTGGATCAAAAGTTCTGTGTACCAGGAAGGACTTCATCCTGAGAAGAAAGAGGAGATTTTGAAATAAGCAGGTAATGTGAGGAGTGTCCAAGGACGGACTTATCAGTTGGAGTTCTCCAGAAATGGAACCAGTAGGACACAACCTATGTGCCCTGGTCAGGGTTCAGGAGAAAGACCCCCCTATAGGTGACTGCAAGCTGGAGAACCAGGGAAACCAGCAGTGTGGCTGAAAACTGGAAGCATGGCTCAGTCCGAGTTCAGGAGCCTCAGAACCAGGGAAGCCAGAGTGAAGCTCCAAGAGAGGCCTGAGAGCCCTCAGGAGACTGCTGGTGTGAGTCCCAGAGTCCAGAAGCCAAAGAACCTGGAGTGTGATGTCCAAGGGCAGGAGGAGAAAAAACATCCAGCTCCAGAAGGGAGAGAGAGAAAGCAGAGGGAGAGAAAATCCCCCTTCTTCTGCCTGCTTCATCTTAGCCAGGTCCCCAGCCCACTGGATGGTGCCCACTCCTGGTGAGTGCAGGTCTTTTTCTCCCCGTCCCCTGACTCCCACATCAGTCTCCTCTGGAAACATCCTGATAATGATTTGGCTGTGCCCCCACCCAAGTCTCAGCTTGAATTGTAACTCCCACAATTCCCACATGTCCTGGGAGGAAACTGGCGAGAGGTGATTGGATTATGAGTCTCATGAGAGCTGATGGTTTTAAAAATGGAAATTTCCCTACACAAGCTCTCTCTTTGCCTGCTGCCATCCGTGTAAGATGTAACTTGTTTCTCCTTGCCTTCTGCCATGATTGTGAGGCTTCCGCAGCCACATGGAACTGTGAGTTCTCCATTAAACTTCTTTCCTTTGCAAATTGCTCAGTCTGGGGTGTGTCTTTATCAGCAGATGAGAACAGGCTAATACACACCCTCACAGACTCACCCAGAACAAGGCTTCACCAGCCAGTGAGGCATCCTCAATCCAGTCAAGTTGGCCCCTAAAATTAACTATCACGATATGTATGCATATATAGCTTACACCTATATATATATTATATGTAGTATATAAAAATATATAATCTATATATAGGTACATATAGAATACATTATATATGTGTGTATATGTGTACTTTTATATACACATATAAAGAGATTTACTTTTATTTTTTTCTGAGACAGAGTCTCACTCTGTCATCCAGACTGGAGTGCATTGGCGCGATCTTGGCTCACTGCAACTTCTGCCTCCCAGGTTCAAGCGATTCTCTGCCTCAGCCTCCTGAGTAGCTGGGATTATAGACGCCTGGCACCGCACCCAGCTAATTTTTATATTTTTAGTAGAGACGGGGTTTCACCATCTTGGCCAGGCTGGTCTTCAACTCCTGATCTCGTGATCCACCCGCCTTGGCCTACCGAAGTGCTGGGATTATAGGCGTGAGCCACTGCACCTGCCAAAGATTTATTTTAAGGAATTGGCTCATATAATTGTGGGACTGGCAAGTCTGGAATTTTTGCAAGGCAGGCCAGCAGGCTGGAAACTCAGGTAGAAATTGATGCCGCAGCCTTTTTGTTCTAGTAAAGAAAGAGTTTAATTTATGTGAAGCTCACCACAGAGGAGACGGAATTATTTCTCAAATTATTACTCAAAGCCTTTATGAAGGCTCAGAGGTTAGGGTTTTTCAAGGGTAGTTCGGTGAGCAGGGGACTAGGGAATGTAGAATGTTAATTGGTTGGGAATGAAATCACAGGGGTGTGGAGAGCAGTCTCGGTGTGCGGAGTTAGCCTCTGGGGGCAGGTGTGGGCACAGGACCTGCCGAGAATCAGCTGGTCATGAGAAATGTAAAAGTCTGGAAAAAAAATTCCAAAAGGTCAATCTTAGGTTCTATAATAGTGACGTTAACTACAGGAGTAACTGGGGAAGTCATCAATGTTGTGACCTCTGGAACAATGGCTTGGTTATCATTTAAATACACCTACATCTTAGCAGAAATCAAGCCCCTCTCATAATTTTAATCTTGTGGCCTCTCCTTACTTTTACAAAGGTGATTTGGTTTGGGGAAGGGCTATTATCATCTTTGCTTTAATGTTAAACTATAAACTAAATTCTTCTCCGAGTTAGCTTGGCCTATGCCCAAGAATGAACAAAAACAGCTGGGATTTTAGAAGGAAGAGGGCGTCGACTATGTCAGATTTCTCTTGTTGTTATAATTTTGCAAAGGTGGTTTCAATGCCCCCGCCTCGGGTTTTAGCACACCTCAATCCTGTGGTGTGAGCTACCGAGATAGGAAAAGGCTGAGGGATTGCTTTAATTTCTTCCCGCTGACAAGGAATGTAGTTGGTTGGGGCTGCCTCTAGGGTCAGAGGAATGAAATTGTTTTGCAGTTGTCTCTGTGTATTCAAGGGCGCCAAGGTCTGCATAACAAAAACGTTGGTGCTCTTATCACAGCTTTAGTACAGCGCTTTAGAGAACAGCAGTTTATGAGAGCCCTAACACAAGGAGTGAATGTCTTGTAGAATTGACCTGAAGCCTTGAGGGATCCAGGTGAACGATCCTAAGAATCAATCAGATATTGGGTCATCAGCAGAGGCTCACAAACCATGGACAAGGCTGGAATCTAATAACAGGTATACTCTAGTTTTTCTGAAACATAATTTTTCTCTCTCCAGTTTTCCATTTCTATGAAAAACAAAATCATAGTAGGACCAATTTATTTGCAAAATAGGTTTTAGTTTTATTATACTTAGCCTAATTATTTGCATAAAGTGCAGATGCTGCAGTCTTGAGGCAGAATCTCTTCTCTGGGAAATGTCAGTTTTGCTCTTAAGGTCTTCAACTGATTGGATGAGGCTGACCACAGTGTCCAGTGCAATCTGTTTTACTTAAAGTCAACTGACTGTAGATGTTAACTACATCTGCAAAATACCTGCACAGCAACACCCAGATTTGTGTTTGATTCAATAACTGGTTACTACAGCTTAGACAAGCTCACATATGAAACTAACCATCACAATTGGTGTATTCGATGTTACATTTTACCAGCTAGGTAGCCATCAAAGAGGACTGATTAAATAAATTACAGTATATGACACAAAAGCTGATCGTGTTATCATTAAGAAATGGAGCAGGATCTATTTGTGTTCCCATGAAAAGTCACCAAGATTTATTGTCAAGTGAAAAAACCAAGGCATAATAATATGATTCTGTGTGGGGGGAAAAGGAAGACTATGCATTTACATGTATATACACAGAGTCATACATGTACCTGTATGTATATGCAAAATAATTTTACAAAGAATATACGATAAATGATTGTTAGTAGTTATTTCTGAAAAGTGAGTTGGAAAGAGAGGGAAAGAGGGAATCCTTTACTTTTCATTTTATATGATTTCCTACTGTTTGGAATTCTTTCCCCCCAATTCTGGATTAATATATAAAGTTTATACCGATTGATAAATACGTAACATTTATTAATGCTAATGCTGGGTAGATGCTATTGAAGTGGAGGGCTTTTACTTCTACATTTTTCTATTATTTGACTTGCAATTATGTGCTACTCCACAGTTAAACATAATGAAGGTAAGGAGGGGAGGATCAGAGGAGCTCCGGCGAGAGTGGAGAATGAATTGGAGGGGGACTAAGGCAGGAGGATCAGAGACACTGGGCTCATCAGAAAGCTCCACACACAACAAATGAGCTAGAAAGGCAAGAACAGCTTGGAAATTATATTTGAATAATGGGAATTTTGAAAGGATACTTGCCTATTGACATGGTTTGGCTCTGTGTCCCCACCCAAATCTTACCTTGAATTGCACTCGCATAAATCCCATGTGTTGTGGGAGGGAATCCAGTGGGGAATCATGGGGACAATTTCATGCTATTCTTGTGATAGCAGATAAGTGTCATGAGATCCGATGGTTTTATAAAGAGGTCCCCTGCACAAGCTCTTTCTTTGCCTGCTGCCATTTGTGTAAGACATGACTTGCTCCTCCTTGCCTTCTACCATGATTGTGAGGCTTCCCCAGCCATGTGGAACTGTAAGTCCAATTGAATGTCTTTCTTTTGTAAATTGCCCAGTCTTGGGTATGTCTTCATCATCAGCGTGAAAACGGACTAATATACCTATAGATGATTAGCTTTTGCTAGGATGTGAAAACTTAACTGGGTGCTGGGGAGTGGGGAGAGATTGTAACAGGACTTTTCTTATTGCTATGGAGTTGGTGTGCAGACCTCTAATTGGTGACAAAGAAGTGTCGAGTATCAAGCACTAAGGAGGGTAGAGTGCTGAGCCTTTTCCTCCACTGTCCTCTATTCAGAGAGCTGGGGTTGGGAGTACCAGGTGATGAGCCTGAAATCTCCTTTCCCAGTTGAACATTTGCTTAAGGAGTATCCTGATTAATCCAACCCCTCTACCTATCTGAGTAGGGGAGAGGAGCAGAGTTGAGTAGACTTTTGGGTGCTGAGAATGCGTGAGTTTCCATGAGCCAAGTGAACACCTAGAAGGAAGAAAGATGGTCAGACAGGCAGTTAGGGTGGGACCTTGATTGAGTCCTTTCAAACAAAAGAACAGCTCGCAGGCACAGATAAGGGAACTTGCACGTGGGGGGCTTGCTTAAGACATGCCCACGGTCACACAGATAAGAAAAGCTATACAGGTGACTTGCCCAGGCATGCCTGCAATGGAAAATTCCATCCCCTGACACATGTGCAGTAAGGAGAACAAAGCAATATGGAGTAAGTCAAGCTAAGGTCCCGCACGTACACTAGAAGGATGGGGGTAGGGCTACCAGAAATTCACATCTTATGCAAATAAGACACCCAACCCACATCAGATTCCTATAAAAGCCTTGCATTCAACTGTGAAAATGTCAACCCACTTCCAGGTCCCCTCTCCTCAACAGGGAGCTTTCTTCTTTCTCTTATTAAATTTTTGCTCCAACCTCACCCTTTGTGTCCACCATCCTTAACTCTCTTGGTCATGAGACAAAGAACTCTGGGTGATACTTACAATGAGAGACTGCTACATTGTGGTGCATGGTGCACTGGCAAGACTGTAACAGTAGGAGAGCTTGAACTATTTTGCGATACCTAGAAACTCGAGAAACAAGTGGCTGTGGGGAGACATAGAGGGACCTGAGTTAGAAAAAGGTTATGTGGAAGTAGGTCTCCCCAAGGAGAGAATCGTGCCATGATGAGACTTCCTGTATGTCAAGATGACCATGGATGGTTGTGTGTTCAGGATTGGTGCTCTGGGGAATGATCTGGGTTCATGATCTGTATCAGGGATATGTAGGCATGTAGAAGGTAACCAAGGTCATGGGAGTGATTTCAACTATCAGGGAGGGTGTGTATGTCAAGGAGGCTAGGGGTTACCAGAAACATCACCCTTTGAGAAACCGGAGATGAAGAGGGGTTTGTAAAGATTTTAAAAGCCTGATCAGAGACATAGGAAGAAAATGGGGGAGTATGTGGCAGATATTCCATGATGACTACAGGCCAAAATCCAGATAGTATCCTGTGGAGATGTGGACAGTTTATTTTCCAAGATTAGTTGGAGGGAGAATTACTTTAACAATGGAGTAGTTTTCAGTTGACTCTTCCCTTGTTTTATATTCTTACGTATATTACAGTTTCCCATATGCTGTTTTGGCAGAGATCTGTGCATAAATGCACTTCCATATATACATATGCACATGTATATATTTGTAGGCACACATATATTTAAATGAATTAAACTAATATTTATTATCTTGATTAGGTAATAAACCCTTCCTGTCCTGGCAACGAGTTTGTCCATAAATGCACTTCCATATGTACATATGCACATGTATATATTTGTAGGTATACATATATTTAAATGAATTAAACTAATATTGATTGTCTTGATCACTTATAGAACACTTCCTGTCCCAGGCAACGAGTTTTGCCAAATACTGAAATATGCCAAATACTGAAATTCAGTGGTGAGCAGAAACAGCTGCCAAGCAGATGTTTCCCCTGATTCCAGGACCTTAGAACAGCTTTTACAAAACTGGTTCAGACCTGGTAGATGATCTACATGGAGTGAATCATGGAGCAGAGAAACCCACCATCCCTGAAAACCTCCTGCTGAGGGAGAAATAAATAGGCTCTTGTCTTGTTTAAACCACTCTGTTCAAGGCCATACATCGGTGGCTTAAATGAGATGCTAATTAGTACCCTAACTAATATTCACAGACATGTAGCCCAGGGATTATTGCAGGGAAAAGGTGAATGCCCATGAAGGATGCCCCTTTTTAAGTTGCATGGGATGGCATCTCACTTTTGTAACTGTATTTATTGAATTTGCTGAAACTCATGTTTGTGTTCTGCTTGGGACCCCTCTCCTTGGTATTGCACCTGCTATTTCTCATTGCCTGATAATGTTCCAGGCACATTGATTACTCATGCAAGAGGCCAGAGAGAGGGTGGCACTGTACTTTCTGGGAAGGTGAAAGTGGCTCAGTCTAAGGAAGTCCAGAACTGGGAGGGAGTGGGATGGGGTTGCGGGAGCTGAAGCTGAAGGTCAAGGTGTTTTTTGATCAAGTTAGAAACAATTCTGGTGGCAACTGCAACAATTTCAGAAAGAGTGAGAAATAACTCTCCTTCGGAGGCTGACTTTTTGCAGGCAAAAATAAAAGAGCATCTTTCATTCAGTTTTGTTTTGCTTTCATCAGACTGAAAAGAAGTTCGCAGGTTGGAGAAAAGAGCCATCTCTCAATCTGCTGCTGCCAAGGGTGAGACAAAGAGATATAATGATACTGCATCCACGACGGACCCATGGCAGGGCTGCAATTATGTCTAAAGTATCTTTTATTTGGGGCATGCTTAATTTTGTTTAATTTTATTTTATATTTATCATCCTGGGGAAATTCTAATGTATTAGTCCATTTTCACACTGCTGATAAAGACATACCCAAGACTGGGCAATTTATTAAAGAAAGAGGTTTAATGGGCAACTCACAGTTCCTATGTGGCTGGGGAAGCCTCACAGTCATGGCGGAAGGCAAGGAGGAGCAAGTCACATCTTACTTGGATGGCAGCAGACAATGAGAGAGCTTGTGTAGGGAAAGTTTCATTTTAAAAAACCGTCAAATCTTGTAAGACTTATTCCCTATTATGAGAACAGCACAGGAATGACTCACCTCTATAATTCAATTACCTCCTGCCAGGTCCCTTCCATAACATGTGGGAATTCAAGATGAGATTTGGGTGGGGACACAGCCAAACCATATCATAATATATGTAAAAGGAGACAGCAAAGTCTCTTGAACCTCCATGAATCCACCACAGCCCCTTGGTCATGAACTCATAGTCATTTCTGCCTTATCCCCACGCCAAACATTTCCCCTTCCTGTATAACTTTAAAGCAAATACAAGGCATCATATAACATCATGCATAAATATTTCAGTAAGTGTTTAAAAAAATAAGATCTTTTAATAAACATGACCTCAATGCCATTATCACCGCAAGAAAGATTCATAATATTTCCTTAATATCATCAATTATACAGGTGATGTTCAAGTTTTTAATTATCTAGGAAATGTCATACTTTTCTTTATAGATTTTTAGAAAAATCAGAATCTAGACAAGCCGATCACATTGTGATTGGCTTAGTGTGTCTTATGCGCAGCTTTCCTCTGCCTCTCTCTTTTTACACCTATTCAATATATTTGTAGAAGAAACTTTCTTGTTTTGGTCCTACAGAATTTCTCCTGTCTGAATCTGGCTGGTTGCATTTCCCCCCAGAGGGTTTATTCTCTCCATATTTCCTGTAGTTAAGTAGTTTGATCTAGACGTGCATTGTCCATTATAGAAGCCACTAGCCACATGAGGCTATTCAAATTTTAATTAATTAAACAAAATTTCAAGTTCTCAGTAATCATTGTGGCTATTACTACCATATGGAACGGTACAAATTATAGAACATGCGATCACTGCAGAAACTTCAACCTGACATTTAGAAGTCTAGAGGCTTAATCAAATTTAAATTCGATTTTTTGGAAGAATGCTTCGTAGGTGGTGTTGTGAATGTCTGGAAATAACACCTAATTGTCTCTCTTTTATATTAATTAGCAACCTTGCTGCTAGCTCCATTCATTTACTGGGAAAAAATAAATATCTCTGAATTAAGTGACTCCAAAGTCGGCCCTTCTGGTGTTCCTTGTCTCCATTTCTCCAGTCCAACAAATCAGACAGTTCTCAGAGTCATCCTGATACTTCCCTTGTCCTTATCATGTGTCCTATTGATTTTACCATCTAAGTACTTCTAGAGTCAGGCCCCTTGTCTTCATTTTTGGTGCTAACACTGTACTCCAAGTCACCATCATTTCTGGGAAAGTAAAATGCAGCCTGCTCCTAACGTGTTCTCCAAGTTAGTGTTCTCTACACTCCTAATGAGTTCTCCACAGAGCATGACCTCTGCATAGGCAGCCCTTTCTGCAGCCCTCTCTGCCTAAAGTGCCTTCAAAATTGCTACTCCTCCTAGACAGGACCCCTCCTGCTTGTTAACACTCCAGGATGGACTCTAACTGCTCTCTAGGCAGGGTTAAGGCTTTAGCTGCTGCACCACGGGAAGGGCCCTGCGGGCTCTGGAGGAGGAGGTGGGCCACTGGAGGGGCACTTGGGGTACCGGGGCAGTGGTTACACTTATCCAACAATACAGAGTATTTCTATATTTAACAGCTGGTTCAGCTACACTAGCATCTTTGGTGAGCTTTCGCTCAGTGCTTATTTTACCATACCAGCTTTCTTCTAGTTTCTGGAACTTTCCACACTCCCTTCGGTCAAAGGTCCTCTCTCTCCAGCTCCCTTTCATCCTTCAGGTCTCAATTCAAGGTGTACTTCATCAGGGAAGCCCTCTCGGGGCCATCGGTCTCCCTTTTCTTCCTCTCCTGGGGCCATATTTGTTTCCTTCTTGTCTCATTTCTGATGGCACGTGTGTTTCTGGCCTAATGGTGGACTCCTAGGAATTCGTGGGGGTACGCAGTCAGTGTCCAAATAATCACTGTTGTTGAAAGATTAAAATGAGAATTGAGATAATAGATAGAACTTTTCATAAGATTTGACATTGTTTGCTCTGCTGGGTATTTCCTTTTTTGCTTTGTAAATTTTGGGCATTATTAATTTCCAAATATGAGGTTGGTGCAAAAGTAATTGTGGTTTTGGTCATTACCTTCTTTTCTTTTCTTTTTTTTTTTTTGGAGATGAAGTTTTTGCTCTTGTCACCCAGGCTGGAGTGCAATGGTGTGATCTCGGCTCACTGCAACCTCCACCTCCCGGATTCAAGCAATTCTCCAAACTCAGCTTCCCGAGTAGCTGGGATTACAAGTGTGTGCCACCACACTCAGCTAATTTTTGTATTTTTAGTAGAGATGGGGTTTCACCATGTTGGCTGGCTGGTCTCGAATTCCTGTTGGTCATAACTTCCAATGGCAAAAAACTGCAATTACTTTTGCAACAACCTAATAATGGTTTACATTTGCAGACACATTACGTCCCCAGTTTGTTGTCTAGGGGATCTGGTTCATCCCCATCCTACAGAGACCATTTAGTTCATTTGTAGCTTCTCAAACTCCTGGCACTCAATGGCACCTGGGATCAGCTTAACCAAGGGACATACAAATACTCCCAGCATGGCCTCCAGCATGCATGAGCATCACCCAGACGCAGTCAACAGTGCTGCAGAGGAAGGCTCAAAATGCCTGGACCAGTAAAGTCAATCAAGGAACTAGTGAAAGGCTTCCTTTACTGAGCGGTAGTCTAGTTCCTGGGATGTGGAAGTGAATAAGGCAGAGTAGGCCCCTGCCCTCAAGGAGCACATGTTCTGGTGGGGAAAGACATGCTCTCATCAGGTAGACAAATGAACAAACAACAACACAGATGGTCTTGAGTTTTGAGAAGGAAATAGAATGATTCGATAGAGAAAAACTAAGAGTGGTGGGGTTGCTGCTGTAGAGGGTGGTCAGGGACAGCTTCTCAGAAGAGGTGACATTTGCGCTGAGTCATGAAGGATGAGACGATGAGAATGACTCAGCTGCAGAAGAGCCTGGAGAGGAGAGTTCCAGGTAGAGGAAATAATAACCAAGTGCAAGGGACCAGAGCTGGAAAAGAGCCCACTGGTGACTTGGGAAAGAAAACCTGAGTTTTCTCATCTATAAAATGATGGCAACGGTACTTACTGCAGAGGTTGTAGTATTATCTTTGAGGTTATGATTATTGTCGTGTTCAGAAGTAGCTTCAACAAGGTAGATGCTTTCAGCAGGTACAGGAAGTGAGATTCCTTCATTATTATTATTATTTTTGAGATGGAGTCACACTCTGTAGCCCAGGCTGGAGTGCAATCGTGCAATCTCAGCTGACTGCAACCTCTGCCTCCCAGGTTCAAATGATTCTCCTGCCTCAGCCTCCTGAGTAGCTGGGATGACAGGCACATGCCACCACGCCCAGCTAATTTTTGCATTTTTAGTAGAAATGGGGTTTCACCATGTTGGTCAGACTGGTCTCAGACTCCTGACCTCAGGTGATCCACCCATCTCAGCCTCCCAAAATGCTGGGATTACAGGCATGAGCCACCTCACCCAGCCGAGATTCCTTAATTATATGCTGTGACTTTCAATGGAGAACATGGCTTACACCCTGAAACTGACAGTGACACAAAGTACACACACACACACACACACACACAGCACCCACACTGGATGTGGCTGCAAGATCTCACTTCCAGACTCTGCCACGGAGAGAGAGACGATTTTGGAATTTAAGGCTCTCAAGTATTCAGCTTCCTTTCCACGCAGTCTGTGGGAGGAGCTGGCCGTCAGAGGCACAGAAGGAGGGGGGCGAGGCAGTGGGTGGGACCAAGCCACTTAATTAGCATATCAACTCTGAGCCCCAGGAAGCCTCCCCCGAAGTTCCCCTGAACCACTCCCCAGGGAGACAGGAGTGGTTTGCAGCCAGCCATACTTAAAGGTAGCACAGGTGCCATGCCAGGCCACAGGCAGGGAATTGAGTATGAAGTCAGAGGATCAGCTGTGGAGTGGGAGAAACAGGTGTTTCCTCGGGGAAACCAAAGAAGCAGGGAGAAAAAAGGCCAACAGAAAGAGCAAAAGCAAAACAGCAAACAATAAACAGCAACAACAAGAACAACAACAACAAAACGCAACAAAACCCCGAGAGACAATTCAAAGTCTTTTTATTTGTGGACACTCTCTCAAGCCTCAGAATATGGAGCACTTTTCTATGTTAAAGGGGGTGGTGCTAGGACAGAATGTAGCATTTAAAAAAAAAAGTCTTCCTGGCCGGGCACAGTGGCTCATGCCTGTAATCCCAGCACTTTGGGAAGCTGAGGTGGGAGGATCTCTTGAGGTCAGGAGTTCGAGACCAGCCTGGGCAACATGGTGAAACTGTCTCTACTAAAAATACAAAAATAAGCCGGGGGGCAGGGGTGGTGGCATGTGCCTGTAATCCCAGTTACTGGGGAGGCTGAGGCAGGAGAATCGCTTGAACCCAGGACACGGAGGTTATAGTGAGCTGAGATAGCACTACTGCACGCTAGCCTAGCTGACAAAGTGAGACTCGCTCTCCAAAAAAAAAAAAAAGTCTTCCTTATCTCAGTTCATAGCAGCACCATCCTCACAACTGCTCGGCTAAAAAATGTGCAATTCTCCTGACTCATGGTCTCACACCCCACATCCAATCCACCAGGAAATCCTATTGTTTCCACTTTCAAAATACATCCAGAAATTGACCAGACCACCTCTCCCACCACCCTGCCCCCTGGCTGGTCTGAGCATCCACTGTGTCTTACCTGCGTTTGCGAAAGGGTGTCTTTGTGGGTCCCCTATTTCCACCCTCATCCCTTGAATCTAGTTTCAGTACATGGCTGGAGTGACCCTGTTAGAAGCACATCATGGGGAGGCGGCTTGCAGAGCCCCTTGCAAAGTTTCGGGAGGAGCCCTAGCAACAACTTCGTATGTACATATATTTTTGTAAAATTTGCTAAATTAAGAGCTTTGAATTGCAATTCTCAGTGTTTGATAGATCAGTAGGGTGACTATAGTTAACACTAATAGATTATACATTTCAAAATTGAGGGAAGAGAATAATTTGAATGTTCCTGATGTAAAGAAAAGATAAATATTTAAGGTGATGAATATCCTGATTACCCTCATTTGACTATGCAAATATATCAAGGTATTACAAAAATATGTACATCTATTACATATCAATTAAAAAATTAATTAAAAAACCTCTTGGAATTTCCTCTCTCCAAATACACAGCAATTGGTTAAGACTACTGTGTTTTTGGCCAGGCGCGGTGGCTCATGCCTGTAATCCCAGCACTTTGAGAGGTTGAGGCGGGTGGATCACAAGCTCAGGAGGTCAAGACCATCCCAGGTTCAAGTGATCCTCCCGCATCAGCCTTCCAGGTAGCTGTGATTACAGGTGCATACTACCAGGCTAAGTAGCATGAAAGGCTAATTTTTGTATTTTTAGTAGATATGAGTTTTCTCCATGTTGTCCAGGCTGGTCCTGAACTCTTGGACTCTAGACTCAAGCAATCAGCCCACCTTGGCCTTTCAATGTGCAGGGATTACAAGCATGAGCCGCCATGTCTGGCCACCTTGATATTCTCTTTAAGCCTCAATTTTTCATCTTAAAATGGGGCTAAAATACTCCATTGCAGCAATGGCAAAATTTAAATAAGATGGCTTATATAAAGCATATCTTGGTTCCTCGTACACAGAGATTGTCTTTGTGAATGATGATTATTAACGTGTAACAATACTATGATTAGAGAAAAACTAATATAATTTCTATTTTTTTTTCAACTTTTATTTTAAGTTCAGAGGAACCTGTGCAGAATATGCAGGTTTGTTGCATAGCTAAACGTGTACCGAAGTGGTTTGCTGCACAGATCATCCCACCACCCAGATATTAAGCCCAGCGCCATTAGCTATTCTTCCTGATGCTCTCCCTTCCCTCACCCCAACAGCCGCAGTGTGTGTGGTTCCCTTCCCTGTGTCCCTGTGTTCTCATCATTCAGCTCCCACTTGCAAATGAAACATGTGATGTTTGGTTTTCTGTTCCTGTGTTAGTTTGCTGAGGATAATGGCTTCCAACTCCATCCATGCCTCTGCAAAGGATGTGATCCTTTTTATGGCTGCATACTATTCCATGGTGTGTGTGTATCACATTTTCTTTATCTAGTCTATCATTGATGGGGATTTAGGTGGGTTCCGTGTCTTTGCTGTTGTGAATAATGCTGCAATGAACATAGATGTGCATGTATCTTTGTAATAGAATGATTTCTATTTCTTTGAGTATGTACCCAGTAATGGGATTGCTGGGTCAAATGGCATTTCTGCCTCTAGGTCTTTGAGGACTTGCTACACTGTCTTCCACAGTTGAACTAATTTACACTCCTCCCACAGTGTAAAAATGTTCCTTGACAGCAATCTTGCCAGCGTCTGTTGTTTTTGACTTTTTAATAATGGCCATGCTGACTGGCTTGAGATGGTATCTCATTGTGGCTTTGATTTGCATTTCTCTAATGATCAATGATGTTGAGCTTTTTATTCATATTTGTTGGCTGCATGTATATCTTCTTTTGAGAAGTGTCTGTTCATGTCCTTTGCTCACTTTTTAATGGTTTTTTTTTTTCTTGTTAATTTTTTCAAGTTCCTTATAGACTCTGGGTATTAGACCTTTGTCAGGTTAATAGATTGCAAAAATTTTCTAACTAATACAACTTCTAAAAAGCCAGGTGCATTTGTATTATATTTATTAAAGTTGTAGGACCTTATAATCCAATACCCTACACAATCCTGAAAGTCCACTGCAAGAACCCATTTGACCATTTGCCTGTCCCAGGGATGGCTACCTTCTGGGATGTCAAACTCACTACTAAGAGGTGATCCACTCCATCCTGCTTTTGGATTGAGCTGAAACTTATCTCTACAGTTCTTGGTTCCATTTGTTTAGGAGTGAGGAATGGGGAGAAAAATAAGTCTGATATACTCATCTCACTATTTCTTCTCTCCCCGCTCTTTTTAGAGATGACATCTTGCTCAGTAGTCCAGGCTGGAATGCAGTGGCTCCATCACAGTTCACTGCACCTAAAACTCCTGGGTTTAAGCGATCCTCTGGCCTCAGCCTCTCCAGTAGCTAGGATTACAGGTGCATGCCACCACATCTGGTTCTATGCTATTGATTCTCCAGTCGATTCACCTTCGGGAATCTTGTCTATTGTCAGTGTAGGCTGTCATGTTCCCCTGTCTACTCAGGGCTTGAGGATCATGCCGACTTTGGTAGGGGGAATGGGCAGGTGGGAAGCAGATAAGCAAGTATCTATAGAGAAAGTTACTTGTGCACACACATGCATTTGTGTTTGTGCTATGTGCACTCATTTATTAGATGTATGGCCATCCTACCTTCATTCAATTTCAGGAACATTTGATTTATATCCACACATACGGCATATCTGTACCAGGTACAGTTTCCAGGCACTGGAATTGCACCTCAAGGCCCTTTTCTAGTCGTTCATTTTCATAGCTGTAATGAGATTCCCAGGGCCAAACTTTCCTGAGTAGACCCTTAGACGGATAGCTCCACTCAGAACATGCTGGCATGGATGAAGCAGACGAAGCGAACTCTGAGGAGTTGCTGTGTGTGTGTGCCTGTGCGTCTGTATCAACAGTGAGTACTGGGCTGCAGAGCTCCCTGCCACGTCTGCTGAGCCATGTCTGAGGTTCAGGGCTTCAGAGTCTTTTCAGGAACCTCCTCCTTATTGGGGATCTTGGGCAGGCCTTGGGGTGGGCTTTACCTTCCTCACATTCCACACGGGGGTTGGGGAGAGCAGCTGAGTGGAACTAACAGATGGCAAAAACCTCTGGGGAAAAGGGGGACTCAGAGGAATCTGGGAGATGCAGAAAGCAGGGCAGGTGCTTTTCTTTATGGGTAATCCTTTATTTAATCACTTACTCAATCATTGCCAAATGCCTTGAGGGCTGAGTTCTGGTCTCATCAGGAACCTATCTTATTTCTTGCTGGCTAAGTTCAATATGTGTTAATCAGGCATTTTCTGTGTTCCAAGGTTAAGAGCTGGAGGCACAATAGTGATCTGGTTTGGCGCTGTGTCCCCACCCAACTCTCATCTTAAATTGTAATCCCCGTGATCTCCACGTGTCAAGGACAGAACCTGGTGGGAGGTGATTAGATCATGGGAGTGGTTTCCCCTGTGGTGTTCCCATGATAGTGAGTTCTCACGAGATGTGATGGTCTTCTAAGTGTTTGACGTTCCTCCTACATTCACACTTGCTCTCTCTGGCCTGCTGCTATGTTAGACGAGTCTCTTCCCCTTCTGCCATGATTGTATGTTTCCTGAGGATTCCCCAGCCATGTGAAACTGTGAGTCAATTAAACCTCTTTCCTTTATAAATCACGCAGTCTGGGGTATGTCTTTACAGAAGTGTGAGAATGGACTAATACAAACAGGAAGCAAAGCAGAAGTCTCAGCTCCAGCAGGGCCCAGTACAATGGAGAAGGTGCACATTAATCCATAACCACACACATATAAAGTGATGGGTGGGGTGCTAGGGTTGGGTAGGATGTAGAGGAGTCAGGGCAATTCAGGAAGGCTTCCTGGAGGTAGTGATGTTGGCTCTGAGACTTGAAATATGCACGAGAGTTTATTAAGTGAAGAGCATTTTAGGCAGAAGGAACTGTGTATGCAAAGGCCTCTGACAAGAGTGTGTAGGAGACTGAAAGAGGTCTGGAGAGAATCAGGGCAAAACGAGGTAAGGCTGGGAGCAGGGAAAGTGGGTGCCAGACCGCACAGGCCCCACAGGTCAGCTTGGGGATTTTGGTGTTTATTGGAGGAGGAGCAAGTGTATAGACATCAGCATACAAGGCTGGGTGCGGTGGCTCATGCCTGTAATCCCAGCACTTGGGGAGGCTTGAGGTCAGAGTTTGAGATTCCTGGCCAACATGGTGAAACCCCATCTCTACCAAAAAATACCAAAGTTAGCTGGGCGTGGTGGCGTGTGTCTGTAGCCCCAGCCTTAGGAGGCTGAGGTGGGAGAGTTGCTTGAACCCGAGGCGGAGGTTGCAGTGAGCAGAGATTGTGCTACTGCCCTTGAGCATGGGCGACAGAGACCCTGTCTCAAAAAAAAAAAAAATCAACGTACAAGTAGAAACAGATGATTAAGAAAGTAAGAGGATTTCTAATCTGCCTTTATTGTATTTAATGTGTCTATCGCATCTCCCTCGCTAGATTGTTAGGTCCATAAGAGCAGGGTCGGAACTGTCCTGTTTGTTGCCAAATCACCATTGCCTAGAACAGGGTCTTACACCCTAACTGGCACTTAATAAAGGTTTCTTGAGTGCATAATAAAGAGATGTACAGGTAAATAGCATTCTATTAGGGTCCAGAGAAGAGATTGCTCTGACTGAGTAATGGCAAATTCAACACAGCTAGCTCAAAAATGGTTACAAATTTCAAGTTGGTGACGGCAGAGGATTAGAGCATTAACTTGGCGTCCTTCCAAGTGTGGAGGCTCGTGTGACTGTACAGGTCACAGGCCCATGAAGCCACCCTGGCTGGAATTGATTCTGCAGGCATCATGGGGAGGAGGCATTGGAGCTGGTTCATATCTGGAACTGGGGAAGGGCATTCTCAGAGAAAGGAATACGATAGCAAAGGCAGGGGTGGACAGTCTACCCAGGGAGCACTGAGTCCTGATTAAAGGCCAGGGGAAGTGGGTGGATATTTTTTCTACTGTTTTTTTTTTTTTTAATTAAAAAAAAAAAAGGCAAGTCTCCCTCCTCTGAGCCCTATTTTGGGGTGGGTTTCATTAATAGCAGATGAGCTTGAGCTCCGGGAACCTCAGGAGTAATTAATCATTTTCTTCAGGGCTTGATGAGGCCTCAGACCGTGCAGAAACTCATCCCTAATCGTAACAGGTTTTTTTCCCCCCTTTTCTGCTTAGCAACTGAACACGAGCCACCAGCAAGGAGGGCTTTGCTCAAACACAAACCCTTGGCACGGTGCCTGCCAATGTCAGCAACTGTGCTGCCTGGCATCTGCCGTGGTGAGGTCAGAGTGTAGCATGCTGCCTTGTGTTTGCACGCCAGCAAGCGGGTGACAGACACGATATTGGGTGGAAGAAAACATGAACGGGGTATACTGGTGGCACAGTGTGGACTGGGGGCTGGTATGAGGGGGAACTGGTCAAAGACGTGGCTTGTCAGGAGAAAGAGCATGAGGACCACCGTGGGAGCTCTGGGAGGCTTGACTGGTAAAAGGGACCTTGCACTTTGTGCTACTCTCCTGGGGCTGCTGTAACAAATAACCACAAACTGGGTGGCATAAAACGATAGAAATTGATTCTCTCTCAGTTCTGGAGGCCAGAAATTCCAAGTCAAGGTGCCACCAGAGCTATGCTCCCTCTGAGGGCTCTGGGGAACCTTCCTTGCCTCTTAAAGCTTCTGGTGGCTCCTGGCAATTCTTGGCATTACTCAGCTTACAGCTGCATGATTCCAGTTTCCGCCTTTGTTGTCATATGGTGCACTTCCCTCTGTGTCTGTGTCCAAGCTCCCCCCTCTTGTGAGAACTCTGGCTGGGCTTGGTGGCTCATGCCTGTAATCCCGGCACTTTGGGAGGCCGAGGTGGATGGATGGCCTGAGGTCAGGAGTTGAGACCAGCCTGGGCAACATGGTGAAACCCCATCTCTACTAAAAATACAAAATTAGCCGGAGTGATGGCGTGCGCCTGTAATCCCAGCTGCTTGGGAGGCGGAGGTGGGAGAATTGCTTGAACCTGGGAGGCGGAAGTTGCAGTGAGCTGAGATCTCACCATTGCACTCCAGCCTAGCCAACAAGAGGGAAACTCCGTCTCAAAAACAAAACAAAACAAAACCAAAACCTCAAAAAACAACAAAAAATACACCAATCATTGGGTTTAGGACTCACCCGAATCCAGTATGACCTCATCTGAACATGATTACATTTGCAAAGACCCTATTTCCAAATAAGGTCACATTTACAGGTAATGAAACTTGAACATGCCTTTCAAAGGAACACAATTTAACCCACAATCCACTCCATATATCCTTTGCTTCAAAGGTATTAAACATTGTAAGTAATACTTGCACAGAGTATTGCGCTTTGCAAACTGATTCTGTACACCCCATCCCTTGACTCATTTGCTTAGCAGCTCTGTCAAGTAGATTGGGAGGAGACTTTATCTCCGTTTTGCAGCTGGAGAAATTAAGATGCATTTTAAGTGGCAGCAAAGGGCACATGTGAAGCTGTTAATAACATTTAAGGAAATGATAGGAACTGGCTGGCAGTGAGAGAAGAGAGGAAAAGGAGTTAACAGAACTGGAGAAATGAGATTGGCCTCCAAGAAATGCTCCTGAATCAACACTCACCAGGTTTAGGGATCACATTTTTGTCTGCTTTATTGAATGTGTATGGTAGGATGGGCACTGTGCCAAGCCCAGTACTGGTATTCTTTCATTTAATGCTCACATCAACCTGATGCTGTGGCTATTATTACCACAGGTTGAGTATCCCTTATCCAAAATGCCTGGGACCAGAAGTGTTTCCTATTTTTTTTTTTTTTTACTTTGAAACATTTCATTATACTTCCTGGTTCAGATCCCTAATGTAAAAAATCTGAAATCTGAAATTCTCCAAAATTAGAAACTGCTTGAGCAGCAGCATGATGCCCAAAGGGATTGCTCATTGGAACAGCTGAAGTTTGGATTTCTAGGGTCAGGTTACTCTAACCTGTATTCCCCATTTCCATAGCAGGAACTAAGTGAAGCTCATGGAGGTGCAGAATGGAGACCCCAGGATTCATACCCAGGCAGTCTAAATCCAAAGCTCCCACTCTGTCTCTGTGCCTTTCCTACTGCTGGCTGGGATGGAGGCAAAGGCTTGGGTAAATCCATGTCCTGTCAGAACGTACCATGTTGAACGGCGGGGTGTGATATTGATGGGCTAGAGCTGGAATTCCATTCAGCAGGAAAGAGGAGCTGACCATTATGAAGGCATCTGTCAGATGGTTGGAAAAGTGGGTTATGAAAGAAAATGGGCTATAAAGTTGTTTTGAGAGGTAAGTCACAATGGTGTAGACCAGAGGTCATCATTTTCTTTTAAAGGCTATAGAGTCTCTGTCACGACTACTCCACATATAATACACAAAAGAATGAGCATGGCTGTGATCCAAAAAAGCTTTATTTATCAATATCAAAATTCGAATTACATACACATTTCATGTGTGAAATACCATTTTTCTTTTGATTTTCCCCCAATTATTAAAACATGGTAAGAACCATTTATGGCTCACAGGCTGTTCAAAACCAGGTGGCAGGCTGGATTTGGCTGTGGGCTGTAGTTTGCAGACCCCGGTATAGACTCAAGCTGGTGCTTGTTTGCTGAGCCATACAAAGCTCATGGGAAGGATTCAGACTCATGGGAAGGAATGAGAGAACATGGTTAGGCATGAGACTTCCCACTCAAAAAGTGACAAGAGCAAGGGCGAAAGGAGGCTGAGTGAGAAGCATGATTCCTGAGGAGCACGTTCTAACTAGTGAACCCCCAAAAGTTCTAGCATTCAGGATTGTGCCATAAATACAGAAAGGACAAGACTTGGAGGCTCTACCTTAGGAACCCTGAACCCAGTGTGCAGATAAATACCCATTCCCAGAGCTTCTGCTGTCGACCGACGGCACTCAAGTTCCTGCTGCCCCTTGAGGTGTCCATCAGCAGTGTGTGTTGAAGGCAGGAAGGGGCCAGGTCCTTGAGCCAGCTGGAGGCTGTGGGGCTGGCCAGCCTTGCCTTCCCAGTGCACAGAAGGAGGGTGCTGGTAACAGCGCCTGTTGAGAGGCTTGGAGAAGGGCTGCCTGAATGAAGTATGGACAGATCAGAGAGGTGTGTCGAGGACACGGAGTTGCAGGAACCTCACTACTCTTGAGCAGGAAAAGTGGGAAGTGAACCCATCCTCTCATTTTTCATATTGATTCTTTCCTGGAGTGGCTACTGTGCTACGCCCTTTGGGGAGAGGAGGATGGAAAAAGATAGCTCCTCCCCAAACTAGAAACTATTCAAACATCCATTCACTGGAAAATGGATAAACAAAATGTGATGTATTCTTTTGATGGGATACTATTTGGCACTAAAAATAAATGAACTAGTGATGCCTTTTATGACGTGGGTGAACCCCCAATATATAATGCTAAGTGAAAGATGTTAGATGCAAAAGATGACTACATATTGTATAATTGATTCCACTCATATGGATTGTCTAGAAATGGCAAATCTATAGTGTCAGAAAGCAAACCAGTAGTTGTCGGCTGGGTGTGGTGGCTCACGCCTGTAATCCCACTGCTTTGGGGGGCTGAGGTGGGCAGATCACCTCAGTTCAGGAGTTCGAGACTAGCCTGGTTCCAACATGGTAAAACCCCGTCAACTAAAAATACAAAAAATTAGCCAGGCATGGTGGCACATGCCTGTAGTCCCAGCTACTCAGGAGGCTGAGGCACAAGAATCGCTTGAACTCAGGAGGCAGAGATTGCAGTGAGCTGAGATCATGCCACTGCACTCCAGTTTGGGCAATAGATCGAGACTCTGTTTCAAAAGAAAAAAGTAATTGTTTACGGCTGGAATTGGATGTGGGAATTAATAAGATAACTTTTTGAGGTGATGGAGATGTTTTAAAACTGAATTGTGGTGAGAGCTGCAGAAGCCTACAAATAAAAGTCGGAATTGTATCCTTACAGTGGGTGAATTCCATTGTAGAGAAATTAGACCTCAGTGAAGCTGTTAAAACAAGAAAAAAGAAAAAAACTAGCTCCTGTCTTCACATTTCAGCTCTAACACTAACTGGCTGTGTGACCTAGGGCAATCTGCTGCACCTCTCTGAGCCTCAGTTTCCTCATGCACAAAAAAGTAGCTAGCTGCCCTCCAGTGGCACGGTTGTCCTGAGGGTTTCAATGGCACCACTTGGCTTCACGTGCGTTGCACTCAGCATGTCCTCAGTGAACGGCCAATGCAACGATACGCCATACATCTGCTAAGTGCAGGCATGGCATTTGTTGAAGGTCACTGAAAATCTGAGTCCCAAGGGAAAATCCCTTTGCCACCACATCTCAGAGTTAATCTCCCCCTCCTAGCTGGCTTTCAGCCACCTACAGGGCAGGCTGAGTCGCGAATTCCCTTTGAGATGCAAAATCCAGCCAGCTGTATTTGCCACTCCCTTCCTCAGCACCAAGCACACCCTTTCCTGGGGCAGACCCAAGGAACTCATCAGACATTCGAAGGCGGGAACTGCACATTTTTAACAATTGAGACGCAAAGGAGGAAAAAAAGCCCGAAATTAAATCCAGCAATTAAGCTCTAATTGCGCAATTACTTCACTGTGTGGCTCAGTGCCAGGGTTGGGAGATTCGCGCCCACAAATGGTGTTTTTGTGCAAACTAGGGGAGGGGGAGGTGGAGGAGAGAGGGCTGAGGAGGTGATATCTGGGGAGCATTTAACAATTAGATATCCTGCCAATGAGTTGATGCCAGTCTTCTGACTGGCAGGGTTGTGGGGTAGGCTGAGGTACTAGGGGACTTTTTCAGGACTGAGATCCATAAATACACAGAGTTTGTGGCTTTCTTTAAGCAATTCCCACTGGTCTGTCTTCTAGTGAGGTCATCTCTCTGCATGCCTGGGTGGGTGCCCTTCTGTTTAGGGTTTGGGGTGGGGAGTCCTCTTTATATGCCTGGGGTGGTGCTCCTCTGTTTATGGCTTGGGATAGGGGAGTCCTCTCTGCATGCCTGGGGTGGGTGCCCCTCTGTTTAGGGTTTGGGGTGGGGAGTCCTCTTTATATGCCTGGGGTGGTGCTCCTCTGTTTATGGCTTGGGATAGGGGAGTCCTCTCTGCATGCCTGGGGTGGGTGCCCCTCTGTTTAGGGTTTGGGGTGGGGAGTCCTCT